>PVKE010048356.1:0-11613 GCA_004027555.1 Craseonycteris thonglongyai | reverse complement strand
TGGATATATGTGATTTTTCTCTTTGTTCTTTGGAAAGCCAGGCCAGTGGTTTGTCAATTTTATTTATTTATTTATTTTTCAAAAAACCAGTTCTTTGTTGCATTAATTTTATCTATTGTTTTTCTGTTCTGAATTTCAGTAAGTTCTGCTTTAATTTTTATTAGTTCTTTCCTTCTGCTGGCTTTGGGGTTCCTTTGTTTATCTTTTTCTAGTTCTTTAAGATGGGATGTTAGGATGTTTAGTTGTAGTTTTTCTTGTTTCTTGAGATAGGCCTGTAATGATATAAATTTCCCTCTTATTACTCTTTTTGCTGTGTCCCAGAAATTTTGGTACGTTGTATTTTCATTGTCAGAAATGTAGTATGTTTCTAGTAGGAGAAAAATTTTGTAGTTAGTTGCAAAAGATGTCCCCAATGTGATTATATTGCTTGTAGGTCTGCAGGATTTGCATCTGTTCATCATCTTAAAAATAAATGACCCAAAGAGCATTGATTTCTGATTAGGTTGCTTTAAAATCCTATGTATAAAGCTCACACCATTTGCGTCAAATTGTTTCTCATAAATGATTCCCAATTTGCCATAAAGTCTGTGAATGTCATGAGGAGAATTATCATTAGCTCTGTTACTACAACCACCTCTTATTATTTCTAATACCTCTTCTCTTACCTTCCTCAATCCTGTTCAGTAAGAAGGTTCCAGGATACAGTATAGATCTCAGAAATCTATAAATACAAATTGAGCTGCCTCTTACTCTTACTCATTTTCATGGGACTGAATGAGGCAGAAGCAATGAAATGAACTTCATAAAGACTGTAAGGAACAACTTTTCTTTATGCAAGGTGTTTCCAGACGATGAAGAAAATTAAAATAAAATGGGCCGTCCTTGAGCCATTTGAACACCTGTTTTATAGACTCAAACTATTTGAACCTCAATCCCATCATTTATATAATAGATTTATATTAGTGGTACTGTATTTCAAAGGGTTCTTATAATGATTAAATTCATGATAAATGGAAAAGCAAGATTTTTACACAGTACAAAATGAATGAAAGTTGATATTAACCACTTGCAATTCCCAGTGTAAATCTTACGTTGTTTTCTTGGCCTTCCCATAGCAGTGATCTGAAACTAGACTTCCTCCTGAAGGGAGCAGAACTTCATCAAAAGCATCACATGGTATCTTCTTTAACCAAATTTTCATCTTAAGGATTGACCTAAATAGGCATACATATTTGAATAGTAAACAGTTTGCTTATGACTTTTTACTTACATTCTTAAGAATTACATTCTTAAGATTACATTCTTAATCTTAACTTCTGCAAAATGTTGGAACAACAAAATATTAAACCAAATGAATATGTCATATGTTGAAAATGTATTTTAATTCAATTACCTAATAGAATGAAGACCTAACAAATATACTTGAAAAGTAACTCATTTATTTTGTAGGCTTGAACTTTATTATAAAGTTGAGTTTAGGATTAAAGTATGTGTTTTTTCTGCAGAATCCAAAGAAGTTTGAAGATGCTTTTGATGAAATGACCTGTTTCTTAGAGCAAACTGATCACTGGGATAGTACTGAAATGGAACTTTCTGCTAGAGGAGTAAGTTCAACTTTTTTAATAATATTTATTCCTCTTAGTTATTTACACATAATATTTATATAATTTAAGGCCACTGTTTCTTTGTCCTTGTTAAATGACAGGAAAACAAATTGTGTGGCGATGGTTATGATAGAGTCATAAATAATAGCAACCACAGCCTTTATATATTGGGCAACAGTTGAAAGTAATTGTTTTTTATAAAGCCTTTTCTGAGGATGCACGGATAGCTCAATAGTTGAGCGCTTGCCTTGAAATTACGAGGTTCGGGGTTCAATTTCTGGCCCCAACCTATGCATCTCCATATGCTAAACTGTGGTGCAACTGGTAACATGAGACGGCTCTGTGGTAAAGATTCTCTCCTTCCATGCGGGAGGCTCGGTTTGGTTCTCATCTCACACAGGCCCACATTTACCTATGTAGCTATTGCTGTACTACTATGGAGATTGCTCTGGGCCCTTTCCCCTCCTCTCTTTCTTTCTCTCTCTTTCTCTCTCTCTCTGTTTCTCACTCACTTTCTCTGAAACAATAAAATATATCTGGGGGAAAAAAAAAGGCCTTTTTCTCCCTCCCTCCATCTCCTCTTTTCTTTATTCTTCTTTCTGAAAGTCAAAAGCAGACCATGGCAGGGAGATAACGGTGGACTATGAGAGCTGGTTTCAGAAGAGACCACAGGCAGCTCTCTTGGCTAGGGGATTGGCTATGTCTACAGGATTAAACAAACAAATGTATTGAGAATAATGAAGCCAGGTCTTACTATCAGAGAAAGGAGGTATAAAAAGTTAGGATTGGAATTGGAGCTGTCATTGTGAATTCATAGTTTACAATATAGATAAACACAGAAGTAAATATAAAGGGTTACATATACATAAACATAAATATAGTTCCTAGCTCTGCTCACTGAGAGGGTCTGGGAACAGTAGCACCTCAAAAAAAATTACTCTTTGTACACAGCTTTTGGCTTCTACGTACCACTCTCCCCTGAAAGGAACCAGGACTCCTTGGAAAAAATGGCTCTGATTTCAGTGCTGTGATAGGGAAAGTACATGATGAGCCAGAAACATTTTGTTGTAACGGAAGCTTAAAAAATTAATTTGCAAGGGGCTAGAAGGCTTTCTAGGTCAGTAGGTACAGAAACAAAGTTACATAATCTTTCTTTCTCCAGTGTTTCCTCACTTGGTAAAGGAATCGGTATCCTTTCATTTATGCAGGCCGGAAACTGAGATTCATTCTTTACTCCCTGGACCTTGCCTGCCTTATCATATTCATTTCTAAGTTTGTCAATTTCAACTTCCGATTGTCTTTTAATATCTTAAGTTTTCTTTACTCCTGCCAACCCATTGTAGTCTGAGTTACTGTTGTCTTTCCTTGGACTACCTCAAAGTCTTTGCATTCCCTGATCTCCTGCCTATTCCTTTACTCCTTGCAGTAACTCTGTTCTGTTCTCTATATTGCTGCCAAAATAAGGTCCTTAAAAATACAAAACTGATCATCCATCTTTGCTCCACCACTATTTCCCTAAAATACTGTGAAGTTAAAATTCAAAATCTTTAACATGCACCATAAGCTCTGTAGGAACTGGCCCTTCCTCCTAATCCCGTCTCTCTGCTTTCTGCTATAGTAAGTTACAGAATACTTGCCGTGACTTTCTTTGATTCAATACCACTGAACTCCTTCTTACCTTAAAGGCTTTGAAAGGGTATTTTCTGTACATAGGATGCCTCACTCCCTGAAGTAAGCCCTCTGTGACATCCAGTTTAGATTAGAAGCTTCATCATAAATGCTCGTAGCATCTGTACTTTTTCCTTTCCTGGTTCATCACGGTTATTGTGTATTTACAGGATTATTTGTTGCTGTCTATTTTCCATTAAACACTTAACATCTAGTTTGCTTACTGTAGAAGTTTGAGCGTCTGGTATAGCATATAGTACAATACACTATGCATGCATAAATGAAAGAACAAGAGGTTCATGATGTGGTGGGTAAGACATAGATATACCAGTAACTCAATGACAAAGCAGAATGAGCATTGTGGGTACCGTAATAAAAGCACAAAGGAATCCAAGAATGGAGTGGAGGGAGAAATTAATTTCACCTGATGGGATCTAGGAAGGCACAGCTATCATGTGAATTATAATTTCTGGTGGTGAGTTGTTTTCATATTTGTCTCTCTCTTTTTTTTATTTTTTATTTTGCCAGAGATATTAATATAATCTGACAACAAAAAACATCCAGCTGCTTCAAAGTTAGAAGCCCTGGCTCAGAATTTATTTCAGCTGTACATAATAATTTCTGTTTTAACTCATAATTTAATGCAGGTGAAAAATCTAAACTTTTATGATGTTGTTCTGGATTTTATATTAATGGATTCCTTTGAAGATTTAGAAAACCCGCCCACATCCATACAGAATGTAGTAAATAATCGTTGGCTAAACTCCTCCTTCAAAGAAACTGTAAGTAGTGGTTTATCTTTCTCAACCTTTCAAATTTGATGAAAAATGCTCAGAACTGGAAAGGTTAATAAGATTTACAGGTGTATATGCCTATAGAATTACTAGTGAGCTCATCCTTTATATTGGCGTCAAATGTACATGCTATATAGCATCTTTAGGTGAAATTTCCTTTTTGGCTCTTCTATAAGTCCTTGTCTTGACCTGAAATATTCAATATTTCCTTAGACCTCAAAAAAACAAAACAAAACCCCAACAAACAACAACAAAACCCTTAAGCTTCAGACTAGTTCAGGTACTAGCAAAAAATGTCTGTAACTTAGATGGCTCTAAGACTAAACTGAAATACAGCAGCTGTAGTAAAAGACAATATATATTTTTAGAGGAAAATATAGCGGATTCATGTTCCCAAATACTATAAAAAACTAGGGGAGAAAAAAAATGAACATGTGCCCTACCCTCCAACAGATTTAAACTATGTTTTATACTTTGAACGTTTTCAGGTTCTGTTATTATGATTTTTTTTTTTTTTTTTGGTGGGGGGTACTGAAATCTCTGACCTTTGACTTTTTTTTTTTTTTTTTTTGGTTGAGCTTTAAGTGTATACTTGGAAATAGGTGGGATAGATATTCATGATGAAGTTTGATTGCCTTTAAAAAAAATTCCAATTGGCTATTTTACAATTATCTTGCACAAGTACCTGATAGTTAATTTTTAAATTATTTTTTTCCTTCCCACCCCTCCTAAAATAATTTTAAACCTACTTTTCCCTCAAAGTATGTTTTAACCATAAAAGGTACATGTTATCTCCATTTTTATAACTAATTTGATTAAGTGACCTTGATCAAAGTCTGGCCATACAGAGTAGGGTCAGATTTTTTCAGGATCCACTTGGGTATTTTAATCCCTATCATTATGGTTATATTTCCTAGTTCTTTATTTGACTAAAACTGTTAGCTCTACACACAAGTATTTCTAGCATTACTGTTTTTGAAAACAAAAGTACTTTGTCTTTATTGTTATGCGTAAAACATTTATTGTATATGTGCATCTATGTATACATATTTCTACTCTTTTTTCCATAGGAACAGAATTTAAGAACTCTGGGAATTGAATTATAATTACAAGTTTATTGGTACCTGAGTTCATCCTTTTCATTAGCATTTACAAACAATAGAACAAACCTGAACTAGTTCTTATTAGTATAGTTAGTTTTGAACATTTTAGACCCATTCACCTTGACTTTCTAATAAAAACCACTCTAATTCTAAATGGAAAGTTTATATACTTATAAATTTAAATACTGCATTTTCTCTTCTGTATATATTTAGGCTGTGGCTTCAAGTTGTTGGTCTGTGCTGAAACAGAAGAGGCAACAAATGAAGGTAAAATTCATCATACCTTGGACTTCTTTGTTACGTAATTTGAGGAACCTGTCAAACAACTGAGTTGGTTCTCAAGTGGAGGTGGCAGTTCATAAGGATTGTACCTCAACCCAGATGAGTGACTTTTTAGTACTAGATTGGCTTCTTTTTTAAATTCCTTCTCCCTCTTTCTTAACATTCTGTGCAGTTCCATATAGATAGCAAGTATTGAGGCATGAATGGGATTTCTACTATGTGGGAAAGGGTTTAGTGTTGGAAACAGCTCTGATAGAGTTTTTGTTTTTTACTTAATGGTGTTTTAATATTTTAAGAAATTGTTTAATATAGTTGTTTCCACTTCATGTAATCCTTTGAGAAATAAATATTTGATTCCAAAAGCTGTTTTATTTGAATGAGAACCCCAATGAAAAAAACCTTCATGATCTATACCCTTCAGCCCATCTCACCCATTACACACTGCTCTCACCACACACTCCTATGGTGAAGGCATGGACTCTGAAGTGAGATGGCCTGATATCAAATGCCACTTACTAGCCATGATTTCTGCTAAGTTGCTTAACCTATCTATGTCTTTGGTTCTTCATTTCTAAAACAGCATAGTGTCCACCTAATGCGGTTTTTGAGGATTAAATATATAGTGCTTAGAACAGTGTTTGGCATAGTGTAGTAGGCAAGTGTTGGTTATTATTTTATTATTGTTTCACTAACCTGTAGTATTTTATCATATCCCATATTTCTCAGTCTGATCTTTATAACTTTGAGTTAGTATTGCCAAGTGCAATATTCCCAAAGCAGTTCTCACAGCATCTTGAGAAGATGCTTGTTAAAAATAATTCTGGAGACCATATGTGAGTATTTGAGTAATTCTTGTTTAAAATTATTTTAGAGACCGTGTTTTAAACAAGCTCCCCAAATGATGAACATAAACTGTAATGTTTTGGAACCCCATGGTTTAGGGCAAAGGAATAAACTCGTAGACTGGGTTTTATATCATATAGTTAGTATAATCATGGGTAAGTTACTATTACCCGCCCTACCTCATAGGGCTGCCGTAAGGATAAAATGAGATAATATCAACAAGCTTAATTTAAACATTAAATTAAGTAAATATTAAAAAGTTTAATAAGCTGTAATTTTTGTAATTATATTATCATTATATCTAACTTTATTTCTTACTTCTTAGCATAAATCTTGTGCCTTAAACTAGTATTTTTTCTGTATACACAGAAACCTATATATCTCACCTTGTGGGGAACTATTTCCTATACCCAAAATGGCATATTCTATCCTTTGTCCTTAAATAAATCTTAGCTACTGTTGAGTTCAGCTCAACAATTATTCCTTGGTGAAGCATGTCTCTTCTACTTCAGCTCATGGTAACGTTTCTGTAAACGCCTAATACAGTTAAGGCTTATATGGGATTTAGAATTTTAATTTATATAAAACATCTTTTAAACCAGAGTAATAATTTCAGTGCGTCCCTGATAACTGTTTTACCTTCACTAGCTAGTTCTGTGTGATTTAGCACAGGTTATTTAATCCTTCAAAACTATCACTTTTTCACATATTAAAATGTTGACATGACCTACTTTTTCAGGAATGTTTTATTAAATAGAACCTAGCTCATTATCTGGACTATAATGAACACTCATTAAATGGTAACTGCTGCTATAATACATTTCTTAAATTGAGATTTAGAAGATGTCTTGGAGCCTGTTAAAATAGCCTGTTAAAAGAGATAGTATCTTAAGTCATAGTTATCCCCAGTTGATGCTGTGTGACAAATCTCATAGGATCTTATTTAACGAGAGAAATTCAGAAAGTAGTAACAAACTTAAAGAGTTTCTGAAATCATAGCTGTATATATTAACATTTCACAAGAGACAATTATACAGTTAAATGATCCAATAATGTCTGATTTTTTAACTAAAAGATTAGAATTCTAGTAAGCAGATTTTTGTGTTTAATCATTTCACAATTGTTTTAGTGTAGGATCAGTCAGGATGGTGAAGTAGGTAAATGCTATGCTTACCTCGTCTCATGGCCACATCAAAATTATAGCTAAAATATAGAACAACAATCACCTGAATATGGTGGTTGAGTGAGACGGAAGGTAACTGGAGCCCCAAATTTCCTTTTAAAGGGCCCACTACACACACAGACTCACTTGCTCTGAGCTCAAGTGCTGGGACAGCCATTTAAGAGGCATCAGGGACATACAGGGAGGAACTGAGTTGTTTTGCTTCAGGTTGAGAGCTATATGGGAAGCTTTCTCCTAGGATCTAGACAGAGGGCTAGAGGAAGTCATTGTTTTCTTTATTGAGCTCTCTCCCCTCCTAGTATGCAGACTTAGGTAGCCTCCATGTTTGAGTCTCTATCAATCTGGCTAACACTGTTTGTCTGCCCCACCCTGGTTATTCACTGAGACCCCAACTTTCAGGAACACCCAAGCTGCATCCAGGGGCTTTTTCATAGAAGTGGCCTGTGTTGGCTTATCTGTGGACTTTCCTAAAATCTCTCAAAGGTTTCCAAAACCCACTCAAGCAGCATCTGGCTTTAGAGTGTCCCATACCTCTTGCTGAACATACCCAAGTTCAGGACTAGTGGCTTGGCCTCTTGAGGCACATCCAAGCTCTGTTCCAGTGACTGACAGCTGCAGATTGCTTTGTGGCTCAACAAGGTGGCCCTGGGCAATGCATAGGCTATGGATTAATTGGGCCTGCAGTAGTCCCCTCACAGGAGCCTTGATGCTGGCATATCTGGTGGCCAGCTTTGAACCCAGCCAAAGGATCAGAGTATCACCTTCATCACCTGGCTGCCTCCAAGGATTACACACCCAAAGGGCAGACTGGGCAGGCACCATAGTTCTATTAAAATGAACCCTGCTGTGTAAGGTCAGCCTTTGAAGCACAACTCCTCCACTGTAGTCACAGCCAGTTTTCATAACCAATTAGTCCAAGGGTCAGCCCCTCCAATTGACATGCAGACAGCCACGAAGGCTCAGCTACAATAGGAGGGCACATACAACCCATACAAGGAACACACCTGGAACACCTGGCTCTGGTGACCATGGAGACCTCGCCCGTGGGCCCCGCAGGACACCTACTATGAAAGTCTACTAAGACTGGGAGATACAACAACCTTACCTAATACATAGTAAAAGGTACAGGGAGACAACCAAAATGGAAAGACAGAAACATATCTCAAATGAAAGAACAGAAAAAAGCTCCAGAAACAGAACTAAACAAAATGGAGACAAGCAATCTACCAAATGTGGAGTTCAAAACACTGGTTATACAAATGCTCAGTGAACTCAAGGGGTAAAGTAGATGACCTTAGTGCAAACTTCGACAAAGAAATAGGAAACGTATAATAAAAATGGAAATAGAAAACAAAAAAGAACCAGTCAGAAATGAAGAAAACAATAGCTGAAAAAAAGAATGCATTAGAGGGAATCAATAGTAGATTAGATAAAGCAAAGGATCAAATCAGTGATTTAGAAGATTATCAGAAAACACCCAATCATCACAGCAAAGAGAAAAAAGTCCAAGAAAATGAAAATAGTCTAAGGGGCCTCTGGAACAATGTCAGGTATACCAGTGTTCACATCATAAAGATACCAGAGGAGAAGAGAGTGCAGGAATTGAAAATGTATTTAAAGAAATGATAACATAAAACTTCCCTAACTTGGCAAAGGAAATAGACATACAAGCCCAGGAAATGCAGAGAGCCAAACAAATAAACCCAAAGAGGCCCAAACCAAGACACATCACAATTAAAATGCCGAATTTTAAAGACAAAGAGGATCTTAAAAACAGCAAGAGAAAAACTTAATACTACAAGAGAGTTTTCATAAGACTGTCAGCTGATTTCTCAACAAAAACTTTGCAGGCCAGAAGGAATTGGCAGGGAATATTCAAATTGATGAAAGGCAAGGATCTCCAACCAAGATATCCAGCAAAGCTATCATTTAGAAGCAAAGGACAGATAATGAGCTTCTCAGACAAGAAAGCAAATGGAGTTCATCAACACCAAACTAGTATTAAAACAAGGAGTCTTAGAAGGACTTCTAGGGGATGCTGGGATAGCTCATCAGGCTGAGCACTTACCTTGCAACCACGAGGTCTAGGGATCAAATCCCAGCCCTGTCCCATGCAAACCCATATGACAGACTGTGGCACAACTGGTAACTGCTGGGTTGGTGGCAAAAGTTCTTGCCTCCCGTGTAGGAGGCCTCCAGTTCAGTTGCCACCCTGCAGGGAACCACATCTACCTGTGTGGAGTGAAACAATATTACAAGTAATATGTACAACTATGGAGACTGCTCTGGGCACTTCCCCCTTCTCTCTGTCTCTGTGTCTGTGTCTCTGTCTCTTGCCTCTCAAAATCTTTAAAAGAAAAAGGACTCCTTTAAGCCAAAAGAAACCAAAAATATAAGTAATAAAATGGCAATAACTGCATACCATAAACAGTTACTTTAAATGTAAATTGATTAAATGCTCCAATCAAAAGATAGGGTAGCTGAATGAATAAGAAAACAAGACCCTTGCAGATGCTGCCTACAATAGATTCACTTCAGATTGAAACACACACACAGAGACTAAAAGTAAAGGGATGGAAAATGATATTTTATGAAAAAGGAAACAGAAAAATAAAGCTAGAGTAGCCATACTTATGTGAGACAAAATAGGCTTTCAAATAAAGGATATAACAAGAGACAAAGAAGGAGCCAGTAATCCCACTTCTGAGTATTTATTCGAAGACACCCAAAACGCTACTTCAGTGGGATGTCTGTATCCATATGTTCATTGCAGTATTGTTTACAATGGCCAAGATGTGGAGGCAGCCTGGGTGTCCATCAGTGGATGAATGGGTAAAGAGGAGATGATACATATATACTATGGAATATTGGTTGGTCATGGCAGCTTATCGGTTCTTGCCATCTGTGGTGGCATGGATGGACCTGGAAGGTTTTGTGCTGAGTAGAATATGTCAGAGAAAGACAAGTGTAATGTGATTTTGCTTATATGTGAATTTGGAAGAACAAAGTAAAACAGAAACAAACTCAGACACAGAGAACATTTTGATGGATGCCATATGAGAGTAGGGTTGGGGGCAGGGTGGAAAAGGTGAAGGCATTAAGAATCCTGCTCTGTAGGGTAGTTACAAAATAATTAGGGGATGTAATGTAAAGCATAGGTAATATAGTCAATAATATAGTAGTAACTATGTATAGTGCCAGGTGGGTAGTAAACTACTCAGAAGGATCACTTCTTAAATTATACAAATGTCTAACCACTGCTGTACACTTGACATTCATATAAAATAATATTGGATGTCAACTGTAATTGAAAAACTCTAAAAAGGGAAGGGGTGAAGAGGAGTTAGTGGTTTAAATTTTCAAGTATAAAACATAAGTCATGGAATATAATGTACAACATAAGGAATATGGTCAATAATATTGTGATAGAGTGGTATGGTGTTACATGGATGCTGCTTATCATAGTGATTGTTTTTTTTAGGTATATAAATGTTGAATAACTATGGTGTACACCTGAAGCTAATATAATATTGTATGTTAGCTATATTTTAATAAAAATCTTTTTTAAATCTTTTTAAAAATTGTTTTAGTCTTTTTCAGATAATCTGTCAGCGGTCCCTAATCTTTTTTACACCAGGGACTAGTTTCATGGAAGAAAACCCAGACTGAGTTTGGGTGGATGGCTTTGGGATGATTCAAGCACCAGTTGCAGCTTAATTGTCACTTGCCACTCACTTACAGGGTTTTGATATGAGTCTGCAAGCAATCGTTTTATTATTGTCTCTGTGTAGTCAAACCTTTCCGCTAATGTTAATCTGTATTTGCAGCCACTTCTCAGTGCTAGCATCACCACCTCAGCTCCGCCTCAGATCATCAGGCATTAGACTTTCTTAAGGAACACAATCTAGATTCCTCGAATGCACAGTTCACAGTAGGGT
This sequence comes from Craseonycteris thonglongyai, assembly GCA_004027555.1. Lineage (NCBI taxonomy): Eukaryota > Metazoa > Chordata > Mammalia > Chiroptera > Craseonycteridae > Craseonycteris > Craseonycteris thonglongyai. The sequence goes on along the minus strand of PVKE010048356.1, from coordinate 198 downwards.
TTGTGCTCCTATGAGAATCTAATGCCACCACTGATCTAACAGGAAGCAGAGCTCAGGTGGTAATGGGAGCGATGGAGAGCAGCTGTAAATACTCCCTCTCCTGCTGTGTGGCCTGGGGTTTGGGGACCCCTGATCTAAGCAATTCAATAGAAGTTTTTAATAGCTGAAATTGTTGCAGTCTTTTTTTTTTTTTTTTTT
>PVKE010048355.1:0-11616 GCA_004027555.1 Craseonycteris thonglongyai | reverse complement strand
CTCTGCTTATCCCTTTTCTTCTGTGTTGTCCTCATTGTTTCCTACTAAAAACGTGGGACCTTCTCCATGAGACTGGGAAAATGACAAATCAGGAACTACATGATGAGAGGTTCTTTTTTCGATGTCCATGTATCAGTTCTAGGGAAAGATTCTGATTGACTCTGTTTGGGTCACATAACCCTGCCTTGGAGTTGCTCTTTTGCTAGAGGATGATGGCTCGCTCCTCCATCTCCAGTGGAAATCCCCAGCTGACACCATGTGGAACACAGATGAGCTATCAGCCTTACCCCATCAGTCTTGCCCAAGGTCCTGACCCAAAAAATACTGAGCAATAACATGGTTGTTTTTAAAGCCACTGAGTTTTGGAGTGGCTACACATCAACAGAAAACTTATTCACCTTTCTGTTCTACTTGAAGGAATTGGTCCTATAAATTGGGAAAGCCTGCCAGAAGTTGGGCTATTGAAGGATCAGAATATGCTTTATGTCATTATCACTGAATACAGAGCATTTCTCTCAGAAGACTAAAGCCCAAAATAAGTGAGTTGCTTTCTGAGGGCTGGGCTATGCCATTCTAATTCAACCATCTTATTTGTCCTAAAAACTTTTCCAGTCACACTAATGGATCAGTGAGCACCTCAGTCTTCTGAGATGCATGTTAGCAATCCTAAATCTCTCTGACCTTTTATTAATCTTACTGAGCTTGACAAATGACTGTTGATAGAAAAAAATTTTATATACGAGATTTGATCTCCCCCTGGATATAACTCTGCAACCAAGTCTCTATTGGATATCAATGGACCATTCAGGCTGCTGGACTAATTGTTTCCCATGTTAACACCTACATTCTGAGAGTGATCGATTCTGCCTACTGGTCTCCATGGCCTGAGAACTTTCCAGCAGCTTAAGTATGCTTCCTCATTATCTGGTGGTCAATAAATCATTTGCCTAGATGCGTTTTATGGTTGCCCAATATGCCATCATAATAAAAGTTTGAATTAGGTAATGCTTCTTTTTATTATCAGAAATGAATTACCTCATGGGGCCAACAGATACACAGACGCCCTGTGCCCTTCCACTAAGCAGGTGTGTTTCAATCAGCTTCCCACAAATGCAGGAGGCAGAAACAGAACCACCACACTCCAAGATTGCTCAGGATCAATGTAAATTTACTTTACTAGTTTCATTTAATAATAACCAATATCATAATTTCCATAGCAACCATGGCGTATCCTTAGAGCAATATTAAACATAAACTCCAAACTTCCTAGGTTTCTTCGAAGCCCAGAATGGGAGCCCAAAGTGGGATGAAATGTACATACCGAGGGAAAGTTCTATGTTTGTTCCTTGTGGACCCTAAGATGCTGATAAAACAACACATTATGCTAATAAATATATGGAATAATACCAGTCTCCACGTTCTCTGTAAAAGGAGCTATCATGTTTTGATACTGAGTGGTGGCATATCCAGTGAATTTTAAAGCTTATGTTTTACTTTTAAACAAAACTCATCACTTAATGACTAAGTGCTTATTGTGTACAAGGGATGAGCTCCTGGTTTGCTCTATTTGAAGCCCTTGGAGTAGGACCAGGACACTTCAGTATCTAGTCGGTACACTCCTCAGGACAAAGGCTGTGTCTTGGTCTCTGCCCTGTCTCTAACACTGGGAATATGGCTGGCACTCAGGAAATGCTTACAAATGAACAAGCAGTTCCTGCTGACACGGAGGCAATGACAGTGTGGGAAGCGTTCCTGGAACAGGGGACCCATAAATTGAGTCTGAGAGGGTTGGTAGTATTGAGTCAGGGAAAGGGAAATGAAGAAGGGCATCCTAGTCAGGAGGAGGAGGCAGGGATCGGGGAAGCTGGAGGCCGTGGGCTTGAAGAAGCTGAAGCACTGTGTCGGCAATAGGCGGAGGCCTAAAGGAAGCCAGGGTGGGAGGGTAACCCGCTCCTGGAGCACCAGAGAGCATGGGCTTTGGTCTGTGCCACCTGTGGCGTTTGGGGGATATGGAGCAGAGAAGGGTCTGATTGAGAGAGATTGTTTTGGCTTCAGTCTGGAGATGGGTGTCCAGGAGGTACAGCTAGAGAGTAGACACCATAGGAGGCCAGGGACATTTGAGCCATCCTGACACAAGTCCACTGCCACCACATGTACCACTACTTCCTTCTCAATGCCTCCTGAGAGCTCAGGCCCCCTGTTCATGTGGCATCTCAAGTTCTGGGCACTGCGTTTTGGGAGAGCACTTGGATCCCGAGTAGAGTGCCACCCTCCTTGTCCCTTCCCTCCACCCCCTCCCTTCTGATCCTCCCATTGGTGGACATGGCCCAGAGGGCCAACATGGTAGCAAACACAGAGGAAGAGTTGCCATCTCTTTCCCAGTTTCAACATTTCTGAGGACAGTCTGCCTTCAAGGGATAAGAGTCCTGGTCTTGAGCCAGCACTAGGAGGATGAATCTTAAGCAGCTGCATTTACCAACAAACAGCTTTCCACCAAAGGGGAGCAGGAAGCCACTCTATTCCCTGGTGACAGTCATTAGAAACAGGTCCAAAACCGCAGGCATTCAGCTCACACTCTCCCATACCAAAGCCACCAGAAAGCCACTCGCACCAAGCATTGTTTTCACGGTGCTTTCAAGTACACTGTGGGTTCTGGAAGAGAAAAGCTCAAATCTTGTCCTGTTTTATAAACACCAGAAACAGCCTGCCTGATCTGTGAGCCCTTTCCAGACTAGTCTGTGAAAATAGCAAAGCATTTTGCAGAAATCAAAATGACTCAGAGTAGATGGAAGAAATGTCAGCAAGGACTCACCAAATCCTTTCAATCCCCGTTGCTGTACTTTCCGGCAAAGGGAGCCTAATTGGTTAGGCTCCAGACAAGAAAACATACTTGCTTTGTAGCAGATGGATTTAATGTGAACAGAAAGAAAAACTTACTAAAAGGAAAGGTTGTTAGGAACTATAGGGATTACACAGAAAGACCCCTTCAAATCCATTCCTTCTGCAAACACACTTTGAGCACCTATTATATGCTAAGTATTACTCTGTGCTGAGGAAACTTTCCTATGTGTGAAACAAAGATTTCTGCCCAAGTGGGGCTTTTATTCTAGAATCTATTTATTTATTTATTTATTTATTTATTTATTTATTTATTTATTTATTTATTTTTGACAGAGAGAGAGAGAGAGAGAGAGAGAGAGAGAGGTACAGCGACAGAGAGAGAACTGAACTGGGGGAACTCCCCAGTTCAGCACATGGGTCTGCACAGACCGGGGCCAGAATTCGATCCTCCGTCCCTGGCGCTGCAAAGTGAGCGCTTAACCCACTGAGCCATCCCGGCTTCCTCATTATTCTAGAATCTAGATGAATGCCTAAGGGAGACCAAACCAATGAGGCTCAGGGTGACTGAGGGCTGCCATGCTGTGGGGACAGTGAGGTGTGGGTCTAGTGGGACAGTGAAGCATGGTACAGTCGTGTCATACAGCTCTGTGTGCGTACAGTGGGTAGAGTCCAGTGTGGAACAGTCCATTATGGGGCAATGCAGTGTCGGGACAGTGAGTACAGTTCAATGTCATACAACCCAGTGTAGGTGCCCACTGTGAAAACAAGAGCACTGTGGGACAGTCCAGGGAGGGTACAATGGACACAGCCAGGTCCAGCGATGAGGGAGACATGGCATACCTCCCAGAGAAACCAGGATGTGAGCACAGCGTTGGGCTGGCTGAAGGACAGACAGAGAGGACAAACCTGGAAATGAGTTCTCAGTCTGCGCCAGGAGAAGGACTCAGAAATCCTCTGGCTAGATCATCTGTAAGTGCTGTGTGTGACCCCAAGTGAGATGGTTCAAGGGAAATGACTACTCTGGATGTAGGTAAACGAGACAACGTAGTCTCAGCAGATAGCAACACGGGCCATCCTCAGGTGGGTTATGGGTGACCAGCCTGCTACCTAGCAGAGGCCCGTTAGAAACGTGATCTCAAACCACTCACCTCTGGTATAACTCAGAACTCTGGCTCAGACTTTCCTTGGATGTAGCAATGAAGTCCTCAGCGAGCTGGGATAGGTCCAATCTGAGTAGGGCAGTGAGCCCACATCCCTGGACATGATTACAGAGTACGATTTACCTTTAGGGATCAGATGTCAAAAGATCGGTCAAGGCCAGTACCTCAGGAGATGACCTAGCAGAGGTGACTCCTGCACTACACACCACGTGCTCGGTCCTTCAGTGTCAGGAATACCTCTGGGGGTCCAGAAACCCTAAGAGATCATCTGACTTATTGTGGTCACAAGATAACAGTGCCCAGGTAAGAGGCTGGAGCAGCCCAGGCCCTCAAAAAACTCACACAGGTCAAGTTCCAGGGACAATGGGAAGTTCAGAGACAAGCTACCATGAGCAGGGACAACACAGAGCAGAAACCAAACCACAGAGTCTTCAGATACTGGAGTCATCAAGCTCACAGCTTAAAGTGACTATTTTCTATACATTTAAAGAAATGAAAGAGAAACCTGAAAATAAAAAAAATTAAAAAAACAATTAGATACTCCAAGAAGTGGTTAAAATGATTTGAAAAAGAACCAAATAAAACTTCTTAAAATGATAGCTATAATCATTAAATTTTTTTAATGAATTAAACAAGAGACTTGACACACGTGAAAGTAAAATACATGAAGATCAACAGGAATGATCCATTATTTAGTCTAAAGGTACAAAGAAGTGGACCAAGTAAAGGACACAGCTGTGGTGGGCTATCTTCAGGGAATACCCCAGACTCACATGGGTTGTTGTTGCCAGATTGACCCAGTGTGCTAGATCTTCTGTTTTGTTGTGTTTGGTTTTGTCTGGGGCTTTAATGAGGAAAAAATATATATGACTTTTTCTGTGAAATATCCTGATTTTTAAATGCTGGATACCAATTCAATTAAAACAAAACAGATCTGCAGTCATTGCAGTCAATTTGTGACCAGTTGGTGACACCAGCAAGGAAAAATTCGAACTCCAGGTGAGAAGAGATATAATCAATGGTGGGAAGTCATTACAGGCCAGGAGGGCTTTGGTCCCGGGCACGGAATCAGATTGAGCCATGGGCCTTGAGTTGCTTTTCTGCAAGACAAGAGATAGATGTCAGTTAAACTTAGTATATCCCGACCAGCTTGAGATGTTTAATCTAAGACCCTGGCATTCTATGAACAAACTGTCCTGACCTATAGCCAAGGACATTCGAGTCAGGGAGTTTTTAGGTAAAACCAAATGAAACCTCATATCATTAGGACAGTAAACATACTAAGTAAATAAAATGTTGGGATGCTGGATCTTAACATAGCTATGATAACCCATCAGAATTGTCAGAAAAAATCTTGGAACTACAGCCTCTCTTGTTGCCAGGCACCTTGAGAGAAATTTCCTACTGGTAAAGTATCTTTAAATATTCACTAAAGACTTAATGGGAATCCTGGAACAACATCAGAACAAAATAGATTTTCTGCCACTGATTTCTGAAGAAAGACTATCTCTAGTTTAAGAAGCCAAAGAACAAGAAAGTGACAAGCAAAGCAAGAATAAAGAAGTGAAGAGAATGGATAAATTACTATCTTGATAGTTTGAAAGTTACTAGAAAGTGGTAACGTGGTATTGTTCACTGAGGTCCTCAAGACTTCTAGATGACCTGAAATCACAGAGAAACCAAAAGGTCTGATTTCACATTCACTTCCATTCCACCAGCAGGGATCAGACCTTCATAGATGCAATCAGCTTGGTACACTCTGTATATGGAGCACCCAGAATGGTGAGCAGCAAGTGAGAGCTCAATAAAAGCAATTTCTCTTTGCAGCCCAGACCTCCCCATATCTGGGTGTTTATCTTTGTGTGTGTGCCCATTCTCAGCAGCTACTGACCTCTCTCGTCTGTTATTTCAAAGCACCAACACTCTGTATAAAGGCTATGTGCTACACAGGTCTTTAACTTAAGATGGGAATGTATATTTAATCAAGATCTGTGTAAATTCCACCCACCAACGGAGTGAATATTTTTCTTTCCTTTGAAAATACTGTTCACCTCTGTCTGTATTTGTGTTTCTAAAAGTGGCAAAGCCTTCATTCAATGTTTTCTATCAACCTTTTATATTCAGCCTTGTCTTTTCCAACAGATTCAGGCCTTTACAACACACACACACACACACACAATAATTTTTTGTGCCTTGTATCTTACACATGAGATGCTTTCAAGAGCATCGTTAAGCCAAACAAAGTTCATTCCTTGTCATTTATCTTCATTATAGGTTGGGATCCCACTGTTGCTGCAATATTTGGCAGCCTTTTTTAAAATCCAAACATGTTTTGTTTTGTTGGTTTGGTTTTTTATTTCAAGTATTTAGGTAGTATTTTCTTAACACACTGAAAGTATGTGATCATATGACAGTCATTTTCATTTTCATTGGCTATATTAAGACACAAATAGAGATTGCTTTTTGGTTTCTCCTCTGAGAAGACTTGTCACTAGATTTTGCAGAGGGACAGTAGGAACTATGTGAGGGTATTGGGAAAATGCAGATTCTGAGGCAGGAGGCCTGGGGAAGCACTAACATTCTGTATTTCTAAGAAGCTCCCCAGTGAGGCCCGTGCTGCTGATCCAAGAACCACATTGGGAGGAGCAAAGTCACCAAAGCAGTTCTCAGCCCTGACTTCACCACCAAATCTCTTGAGCATTTGTGAAAACACAGTCACCTTGTCCCACTCCAGAGATTTGACTGTAACTGGACTGGAGGGTGGCCTGGCCACCAAACATATGTGAAAGCACTCTGGTGATTTCAAAGCACAGCTGAGGTGGTGACTGGTGGTCTAAGGCAGGACCCAGACAGCAGACACACCATACCCTGCAGGACAGAGTCTGTGGCCCTGACTGCTCCTTGCCAGGAGGACTTTGTATGGAAGTACAGCACTTCTCACAATGTCATTGCTGTGCTTAAGATGAAACATGAGCCCTGGGGTGAAGGATCAGTCTCCCTTTACGACCCTCATGAAGAATCAGCACATTTGGGTCAGTGGCTCCCACAGCACAGTCTAAATGACATAATGTAAGAGGTTTTACAGCCTTGTATTTTGATCTCAAGCATCACATGCAAGAACTCCAGTAGCAAAATATAGTTGTCTGCATTCTCCAGATAGAAATACTGAGGTAAAGGTACATTACATACTTAAATAATTAGGGGGCTAGTCAAAGGCTGTATTTCCCAAAGAGAATCAGTATTCTATCTTCACCTGGTAGAACAATGTAAGCACACTAAGAGTTTCGGCAAAGACGGAAGTTCAGGAAATTGTATTGCTGAGGACTTTACCTTGTGATTTCTCAATGAGTCCTAGGCCATGGCCCAGCTGATCCTGATGATGAACACAGTGGGTTATGTCCCTACTTAGCCTACTGACCCACTGGGGTGTTCTCACCTCTGCAGAGACCTATCTGTGAAGATAGAAAATGTGTGGCTATCAAGGTCTCAACACAATGTTGAAAGGAATACAAATACAACAAAAGCCATGCATTGTGAAAACCAGGTTTAGCTGAGGACACAGGTGGAGAAAGAGAGGCTAGATTCAGAGCATTCCTTGGACAAATTTAAAAAGTCTACAGGCTCTATTCCACTGGTTTGGAATTGGTGGTAGTGATACTCATTCATTGATCCACTTTTAGAAACCTTTCTCAGGTGTACAGTTATTACTCGTTGCATTATTATCTGTTGGCAACTGGAGCCTGTGTTCTGGTGAATCTTTCTAATATTGTTGACCTTCTCCACAAAAGGTCATCATTTACTTCATTTATTTTTATGTCCTCTCTATGACCTCTAAAGATTTATTCATAAATATTATGAAAAAATAAGATGACCTTGAGGACACCAAATGAGCACTCCAGTGGCCAGATTCTGCTTGGTCAGAAAGAATACAGGAGTTACAAACATGGCAAGGTTTCTACTACACATGTCCCTATTGTGCCATATGGATGTGCTGGTAAAACAAACCTCTGCAAAAATATTAAATCAATAAAGAGTTCAAATTCAAGGTTCATCATGAAGGCCAAGTGTAACCAGTCATCATAAGCATGTAAGTGCAGATAAGGATCACAGATCACAGCATTGGAGTGGCTATCAACTTGCAATCAGACTCCAGCACATCTATTAATATTTAATGTATTTCTGAGTGTCCCAAGGTGAGTTCTTATATGTGTTCAAAAGTCCCAGAAGGCACCATTGTGTCCTGCTAGGTCTTGCTCCCCACTGACATCGAGTCACTGAATACTACTGGTCTACATCTTGTCCACAGGGCACCAGGGGAATTGCACATTAGAGGTGTCCCCAAGCACGGCTGCTTATATTCCATTGTGTTCCAGTATTTCAGTCCCTGCATCTAGAACCCAGGCATTCATGGGTCTCTCTGAAACAAACTAAATTTCAGCTCTAGCCATCACATCAATTCACAATGTCCATTCCCCTCCCATATCATCTAAGACTCTCCTTACAGCCTTTTTTATGTGATGAGTTTTCTTTCAGGAGACTCTAGTCAATAAATTTCAGTTAGGCTTTTCCATCAGTTCACCCATTATGCCCAAACCTCCTAGACACAGGCAGTGGGCACAACTGAGACTAAAACAAAGGTCTGTGGAAGCACAAAAGTGTTTGGCAGTAAATCCAAAGAAATCAGTGGAGAAAATGCCACTGATACTTAAGGCTCCTTTTTCAAAACTAGCAAGTACATGTTTAGGCTGACAAATGGTGGGCTATTCACTGCATGTGACATTTGAAATGAAGCCCCAAATTTCCAGAGCAACAGGGATCTACCATGTGTCATGTTAAAGATGTTACTTGGATCAGAATAAGCTTGCCAAATGGGAAAACCCAAATCAAATTATTATTCAAGTAAACAAATTGAAAACAAAGACATTCCCAGATGCTTTTGACAAGGGGCAAATGCATTACTAAGTCAAACATTTCATAAATAAATTAGCAAAACGCATTATGTAACACTAACATTAATGACACACACCAGATTGCCAAGGTTCTTAATCAAATCTTTTCAACAAAGGCCCCTGCATTGTGAAAGGGTTGGTTTTTACACACAGCTTATAACACAGAGCAAGTCTCTGCAATGACGTTCTTGCCATCACCAAATGTTTTCCTTTGGATCTATCTCCAGGCCTGACATTTTTGCAAATTAAACTGGATTACATTATCCATGATGGCTTAAATTCAATTATCCAAACCACTAACCAGCCAGCACCATGACTAAATTATTCACCTGCTGCCCAAACTTTCTGGATTTGACAACATCCTGGCTTTATTTCTAGTTTGAAAAGTAATAGTAGAACTGGATTTCCCCTGGAAAAGGACCTAGACATTGTCTTTCCTTTTTAAATAACTTTAGAAATCATGGTCAAATCTTCATTGCAAGTTTTAACAAATACTGAAGTGTTTAGAAGCAAGAGCTAGATGGTCTTCATCTCCTCATCCCCCCTCTCCTTTCTGTGTTATTATACTGATCTGCTTTCTTAGCCATTTATTTGGGTTTCAAACTTCATACAATCTCAAACAATGCCAGGATAGACGTCTTTACTTTTGTGCACATCCCTACATCAAAAAATCAGGTTGTTATTTATAAAAATATTGTCACATTTCCTTTTCATAAAAGACTTCATTCCCTCTAACAGTTTGTAAACATGTTTCCCTTCACACCTACCAAACATCATATTATCCATCATTTGATTTTTTTTTTCCATATGCTTGGTTAAAACAACTCTTTATTTGTACTTACAATCTCCTGGTTCCCTGAGATTGTACATCTTTTCAGGTTCACTGACCTCTTCTACATATGGTTTTTAAACCTGGTAAATGAAGTTAGAACGGTACTTTAAGGTGTTAAAAAAAATCATAAGATTAAAAGTTGCCAAAATGTGTGTTGGTAGAAAACTTTTAACTAATAAATGAAGACAATAGTCATTTGCAGCAAATACTGAATGAAAGATAAAAGACATAAAAGAAATATACGTTCAAGGTCAGATTTGAATAAAGAATAGAAATAGAGAAGGTCTTAGATGGGAGGCAACTGTGAAGAGTGCTTAAGGATGAGAAGAGAAATGACTGTTTGAGCTCTTGCATTTTGATTAGAGGATTAATTTTATATTGCTAGCATAACAGATTACCACATACTTACTGGTTTAAAGCAAGAGGAATTCATTATTCTGTATTTCTGTAGATCACAATTCTGGCAGGTGTCTCACCAGGTGACAACCCAGACATCAGCAAGCTATGTTTCTTTCTGGAGTCTCTAGTTTCTAGGAGACCATCTGTTTCCTGCCCATTGTGTTTCTGGCAGAATTCAGTTTCGTAAAGTTATAGGACTGAGTTCCTGTTTTCTTTTTTTTTATTATTGTTAAATTTATTGGGATGACATTGATTGATATCAATTACTTTGTTTCCAGGTGTACAATTCTACATTACATTGTCTATACACCACATTATGTGCTCACTACCCAGAATCAGTTTACTTTTCATCACCATATATTTGATTCCCCCTCCCTACTCTCCCCTCCCAGCTCTCCCACTCCCCTCCCCTCTTACCCTTGGGTAACCAACCACTAAACTATTGAGTGTGTCCATGAGTTTTTGTTTCTTTGTTCCTTTCAGTTTTATATTCCACCTTTAAGTGAGGTCATATGTTTCCTGATTCTTTCAGTCTGACTTATTTCTCTTAATAAGATGTTGTTCGGTGGTAGAATTCCCTGTTTTCTTATTAGCTAAATACTAAAGGCTATTCCCAGTTTGTAGAAGATCCCATATTCCTTGGCTCATGGCCCCCTTCCTTCTTCTCAAAGTCAGCAATGACACATAAGGTTCTCAATCACACCTCTTGAGCCCACACTTTGCCTCCAACTTCCTCTTTAAAGAGTTCATGTAATAAGATCAGGCCCACTTGGATAACTCAGGTGAGTCTCTCTATTTTAAGATAAACTCATTAGCAAACTTAATCCTATCTGCAACTTTAATTCCCTTCTGTCATGAAATAACAAATCCACAGGTTCTAGGGATTAGGATATATTTGCAGTGGGAAGAGGGATGCATTTAGCCTAATGGAGTATTTAAGGAAACCCCAAATTAAATGTATGACACATAAACAGTGAGGACCTGCACTCCGGGTGTGACACCAACAAAATCCCCAGGCCATCCATCCCTTTTTTGTTGATTCTGAGTTCTTCAAAAGGAGGTTACCTTGGGTGAACTTGACTTAATCAGAAGAACCCACTAGGAAGATAAAGTATCAGAGAAACATTCTCCTGCTGGATTGAGAGAAAGTAGACACCCAGGCGAAGAAGTTCATGTAGGGCCACATAGTAGTTACCTGTGGTGGGCTCCAGAGACAAGAATGAGACCTCAGTCTTATAACCACAAGGAATTAAATTCTGCCAAAAACCAGTGACCTTGGAAGAGCACCCTGAGCCTCAGGTAAGACTCACATCCCGGGCTGACACCGTTATCTCAGTTCCCTCTCCCCCAAATTTTTGAGCAGAGGAAACAGCCAACCCATATCCAGCCTCTCGAAGAATAGAAACTGAGAAATTGAATTTGTGTACCTTAAGTC
>PVKE010048354.1:0-11614 GCA_004027555.1 Craseonycteris thonglongyai | reverse complement strand
GAATCCCGACTCCGGCCCAGGCAGGACCCACGTGCTGAACTGGGGAGTTCCCACAGTTCGGTTCTCTAACTGTCTCTGTCTCTGTCTCTCTCTCTATCTGTCAAAAAGTAAAATAGAAATAACTATGCACTGAAGACAAAAAGATAATTTCTCTCTATAAATGTGAAAAGATAAAAAAAAAAAAAAAAAAAAAAAAAAAGAGTGCTGGTTCTTCGTGATCTGACCTCTTTCCAACTCTCAGACTTCATTTCCTGCCTTATTTTTATCCCAGTAGCAAAAATTGCCTACTTTCCTTTCAATCTGCCATAGTATTTGACATGTCCTTTCTTACTCATTCTATTGCTTAGAATGACTTTCATTCATAAGAGAATGTCAAGTTGTACTTTCTTTTAGGTCATCTGTCATATTTATTTACACTTAATTGGCATCACAGAGTAGCTCATTTCCAGGGAATTGTTTGTTCTCCTGTATTTTCTCGGTGACTCATAACAGTGCTGTGGAAATTATAGATGTCCAATACCTGTTTACTGAATGAACAAATTGAGTGTTTTGAAATTATTGTCACCAAATTTCTCTAAAGAGCTACAGTAAGATTAAGATCTTTAAAAATAATCTTTGAAAGATGTTTTGTCCACCTATTTTTCCAGTTATTTAAAAATCTAAGCTTATATTACGCTACACACAGAATTGTTTAGCTAAACTGTCAGTACATAGTGAGGGGTACCATAAAAAAGGCAGCTCTGTGAAGCTCTTAGTGATGTCCGTTATAAATATGTTATTCAAGGCATATTTTATTATAGTTTATAGTGTCTTTATATACTGACCCTTAAGAGAAATTTCTTTAAGATTTTAGTAGGAAGAATAATTGTACTTTTTCTGACTAAATAAGTTTTCTTTTATCTTGGGACTTGTAAATTATGACATTGATCAGATTTGTTTTCTATTTGGCCTCTAGAAAACTTGAGTCAAAATGAAATCTAGCTTATAGGAAGTCTATATCCTTTTATAGTTTGATTTCTTTTCAGACAGATCCGATAATTTCATTGAATATTACTACAGCCTGATATCTTTTTTGTTTGTATGTTTTATTTCTTCATCTAATTTAGACTATACTCTCATAATTTTGTACCTTTGTAAGTCATACTAAATCTTTTGGAAGAAGCTATTGTTCATAAAAACTGCTATAATTAAACTGGAAAATTAGGAGCTAGTATCAGCTATTACAGGGTCTCACACTGACCTATATACTATGTTACTTACGTTTCTTTTTCTTTATAGGACTTAGAGTTCTAAAGTTATTTTTCCTTCCATCAAGTCTCCTATTAATGATAACTTGCCTACTATTTTTTTCTATATTCTTGCAATCTAGTTCTCAGGAAATTATTTTACTTTTGTTAGATTTTATTCATTAAAGAAGAAAAAAAACACCAATACACTCTGGTTTCCTTACACTGCTGGTTCAAATTAATTAACTCCATGTTATCTGAGAAGATCAAGCAATAGGAGGCATCAGAATTCTTTCGCTTGTGTACCATTTATAAAATACTTTTATTTTAAGTTTATTCAATCATTTGTTTTATATATATTTATTGAAAGCCAAACATACCATCCTGGATAACTGTAGTGAGGAGAAAAAATGTGCTTGCATCATAAAGCTTACCACATGTGAGACACTTATAAATTATACAGTGTGCCTAGAAAATGATTGCCATCAATTCTGTAAAAGCAGGTTTTTCAAATGGACCCAGAATATGAGGTAGGAGTGTAAATTAGAAAGTGGAAAATGGAAAGATATGGTATTCTGACCAGGGAAACCATATAAATAAAGACATCATAATAGGTAATACAGTATAAAGTGCCATATTTGGTATGTCAACTTGATTGAAAATCAGCACAAAAAGATGTGGGAAATAACACTGAAAGGGTAATTTAGACCATATAATGTAATAACTTTATTCTTAAATGTTGACAGTCCCTCCACTTAAATGGGAATATGTGTATACATACCTTTTTTACATGTAGATTGAAATATGTATTATAAAGAAAGATTTTAGCACCAAATTTAAGTTGCCACTACATAAGACAAAATCATCTTTATTAAGTACATAAATATTAACTATACCATCTACATTTGCTACTTCATAATAGTTCAAGGTAATTTTAAGTATTAAAATTTGGTTTTCTTTTATTCAAAATAGACAAATTTTTTTTCATTGTTCTGTTTAACTATTTTCTGATTTGACAAAAACAATTTTCTAATATTAATTTTCTTTGTCCCTTAATTCTATTATTGTTTTTATCTCATTTCATCACAATTTGACAAAACAATTCTATTGATGTTAAATAACTTTAAGATAAATTTTAATAAATTATGTTTCCATAATTGACAGCTACTTACAAAGCAACACATTATATACTAGCATGTTTAGCTCAAGGAACCCTTTATGCTCTGAAATTCTGCTGAATTAAAACCTGTTTCACCATCTTGCAGTTTGTGACTAGTGGTCAGTTAGAGCAGAGCTTCCCATCTCCTGGGTCATGGACCAGTTCTGTTTGGTGGGCTGTTAGGAACTGGGCTGCACAGCAAGAGGTGAATGGTAGGTAAATGAGCAAAGCTTCATCTGTATTTAGACCCACTCTCCATCGCTAGCATTACTACGTAAGCTCCACCTCCTGGCAGATCAGCACTGACATTAGATTCTCATAGGAGCGTGATCCCTATTGTGACCTGTACATGTATGCGCCCCGCCCCTGGGAAAAATTGCCTTCCATCAAACCAGTCCCTGGTGCCAAAAAGGTCGGGGACTGCTGAGGTAGGGGAACCTACCAATTACTGTTTTAAGCATTGTGGTGGGAATGCTAATTCTTTGCAAGGCCACTGCAGAAACTCTGGCTTGATTCCAAATCTACAGAGGTTAAGGATCTTATTTAATTGTACACTTAAAACATACTTAGTTAAAAAGATGAATTCTTTGGAAGCTCATGGAAGATAGGTAAACCTGAGAATTAGCTATATCCTCTGATTGAGGCTTATTACATAACTATAAAAAATGTAAAATTTTAATTTAAAGTCATAGAATTATAAAGTTATAATTCCTTAAGGTTTCTTTGCAAGCAAAGTTCTGAGAGTTTCTGATATGATTCTACTATTGTCCGGAGCAAGCTGGAAACACTCATCTCTTAACTTCTGAGGCAGTGTATTTTTCATTCCATCATGTAACTGGACTGAATAGTGAGTGACTCCTGAAACTTCACATCTACTCAGAACCTCAGCATGTGACCTTATTTGGAGACAGGGCCATTGCAGATGTAATGAGTGAAGATGAGGTCATACTAGAGTAGACCTAACCCAATGACTGGTGTGCTTATTAGAAAGAAACTTGGGAAAACACAGACATAGAGTGAGGAGAACACTATGAATACAGAGGTGACACAGAAGGAAGAAGACCCTATGAAGGTGGGAAGGAAAAGCCTAAAGCCATGCTGCCACAAGCTAAAGAATGCCAAAGAGTTCCAGAAACCAGCAGAAGTTGGAAAAGGCAAAGAAGAATTTTTCCCTAGAAACTTCAGTGAGAGGTTGGCCCTGCATACCTCTTGATTTCAGACTTTTAGCTTCTAGAATCATAAGAGAATAAATTTGTTTTTTTAAGCTACCCAGCTTGTTTTGTTTTGTTTTTAATACTTTCTTATGGAAATGCTAGGAAAATAATAAGTATCATGAGAGAAATTAAAAAAAAATAGTTATGTTACAACCTATTGCATAAATCTACAAAACTATGGTAATTATTCTTGATATTTTAAATGATAATTTCTCGACTTTTTATTTTATTTTACTTTAATTTATTTTATATAATGATGCTTTTAAGGAATATTCGGTTTCCAGTGACTCAGAAGAGTGACATGGACAGAAAAAAGTGGTCCACTCACAGAATCAATTTTTCTTTAGTACTTTTCTTCTAATGCTTCTAGATTTTAAACTTTTAAAAAATTCAGGATGTGAAGAGGCACCTCTCTCAATTATCAAGGGCTTTTTGTAACACTTATGTTCAAATTGTTATACTGATAATTGCTGTCAAGACTCTAACCCTTACAAGTTAAAACCAGTTTTCCTGAGTTTGTAATTACGTATTTGTCTTGCCTGAATTTTTAACGCCTGTGGCAAAATTGCTCCCTGAACTCCTGAATACTACCTTAGAGTCCAAAGAGACCGGAGACTCATTAGGAGATAGTCATACCTTATTAATCCTGAGACTTAGAGGTGTTCAACATCATCATACTGCTAGTCAGGATAAGGCTGGGGTTAAGAATAATCTCTTTTCCAATTACTTGCCCTGGGCTACCTATCCTTTGTTTAATTCCTCCTTCTGGTTATTCTCTGTCCATATTGTTTGGACTTACTATCTTACTTTGATCTATGCAGCATGTATGCACCCTGATTGTTGAGTGCCCACCTGGTCCTGTTTCCACCTTTTTCTTGATATTTCTGGGTTCCCTAAGGTGATTTGGTGATTATGCAGAGTCAACAGAGTATAATTGGCTTAGGCAGTTGGCTAAGATTTGGATTCCAACCCTGCTACCTATTGGTTGTGTGATTAGGAAGTTGGGTTCCTTGTCTGTAAATGGAAATAAAAATAGTATTCATCTTAAAACACTGTTGGATTAAGTGCAAAGGTTAATTAAATTTACTGTTCTTAGCAAAGTATCTGACACATGCCAAGTGTTAGATAAGTGTTGGCCTTTTTAATTCTGCATCTGAGCCTAGTTTTTACTTCATCCTTCTTTGCTAGCTCTGTTGTCCATATTCACATTTATCTTCTCTATTTTCTTTACTGATTATTTATTCAATAAAATTTAATTGAGTGTGTTTTTTTCTATGCCTAGTATACTCAATACTAAAAATCCAGAAACAAAAAAAAGGGAGAGGTTCTGGCTGTTAAGAGGCTCACATTCTAATGAGAAGGGCAATATGATGTTAAAATAGTGTGTATATTTTAAGACAAAAGAGAAAACAGTGGAAGATTTAATGGAATCCAAGTTATGAGGAGGCAAGTGGAATAAAGGAAACCAAGGAACCATTTTATTTAGGAGAGAGGCACTTTTGCCTTCTAGAATAATAATGCCCAAGACAAAGAATTAATTCTCAAAAAATCAAAGATTTAGAGAGTAGTTAAGAAAAGTTAAAGTTACCTGGTCTAATTCTCATATTAAGAAATGCTAAAGTTATCTGGTCCAATTCTCATATTATCTAGCAGAGTTACAAAATGGAAATTTCTGTAACCTTACATTAAGTGATCTTTGAAGTCATTTAATTTAATTCGTACCTCACATACTCTTTCAGTGCAATGCTCACCCAGTGATTATTTTCTGTGATGGGAAACTGATTACCCTATAAAAATGCCCATATCACTGCTGAGCTGTTCTGCCAGAAAATTGTCCATCTTGAGGTAAAACGTGTCCTGTATTTTCTTACATTAATTCTAAGGCAAACCTATTTTTATTCTATTCATCAGCTTTTAAATACTGATCATTAATATGTTTTCTTCCATATATCATGTCTTTTAACAGCTAAAACACAATTGTCTTTTAATCTCTCTAAAGGACCTTAATCTTCAAAACCAGGAAAGGATACTAGAGTAGAAGATATAATCTTTGTTAAATTACCTCTTAATTACCTAAATATTTTTTCCCGTGTTCCTTCAGAAATGAAAACAAATGAAACAAAAGTAAACAGATATTTTCAGATTCTATGCCCTATTTGTATACAATGTTTTATCTTTTCCATGAACAATTTCCTAATAGAGGCAGAAAATGAAATATATAGCAAACACTGTATTAAAAAACCTAATTTCCATAGTACTTATATATGTAATTAATATTATTTACATAATAAAATAGGAAAAAAGGAATCAAAATATTGTCCATGTATACAAGGAAACAGTTTATTGTTTTTTGTTTTATGTCATTTTTGTCATCAATGATTAGCAAATGACTATGGAATCAAATTTCTTTAAGTACTTGAATCATATATGAGGTCCTTTCTTAATAATAGCAGTAACAAGTAAAGGCCACATGTGTTTGGTATGTATACATTTTTTTCTGAGTTTTCTTCTGCTACAGAAAAACTACATGGATGCAAATCTAACAGACTAAAATTTATGGCTGCCAGTTTTATTTATCAATTCTTTACTTCCTACTAAATGTGGCTACTTGATTGGTAGTAACTCTTTTTTTCCCAAAACATATTTGACTATCAATCTGAAAAAGAAGAATTATCTAACAATTTTAAAACTTATTCAGTATCAGAAATAATTTCTGATAGTCATCTTCAAAATTATTATGAGTTGAAAAATAATTTTATTATCTTAAGTCCCTTAAAACATATATGAGTCTATGACTTGAAGTGATTTCTGACAACACGTTGCTAAAGAGATAAGACTTAGAAATTATAGTAGAAATGAGGTTTTAGTAAAAAGGATTGGAAAAAACTTCCCAATTAAGTCATAATTTCCCAGGCAAAGGTAATTATTCTAAGATAGCATCTCCTCACCTTAAAAATGGGTTTTCTAACAACTTCTAGTGAGAACCCTTTTTCTGATTTTCTGTTAAACACAATTGAGACTAAAAGGAAATAATTCCTAAACTGTACACTGTTATGCAAAGTATATGCCATTTCCAAAGGATTCATTAACCCTTGTAATAATTGGATCTGCTTCTGATACTGGAAACGTATCATTTAAATTTTTAATAGCCGATACACATTATCTACTAATGCAGGAGAAGGGTGAATGTAGAAAGCATTTCTAAATTTCATTACCAAGAAAACGGCCCAGTCAGCTAAACAGTTCTACTTCCATTTTTTGGTTTAACAGAAAATTAAGTAACCATTCTCAAATGTGTTCATTACTTTGTAAACTGTGCATTTTACATACAGAAATTATCAGTCAGCATAGTAGTATTGATATTATAGTTATTAGTGTAAGACACATTTTATTCCTTGGTGGAGCCTAACCCTACCTCTCTGCCCACCCGCCCCCTTCATATATTGCTCTGTAACAGTATTTGCCAACTTTCTGTTAGATATCATATAGAAATCAGTGAGAATAGCAGTTTGCTGAAAAAGTTAAGAGGAAAGCAAACATCTCTGCATAGTTTTTAGGAAAGCCACATATTCTTGGCAGCCCACGGGAAAAATAATACCACTGCCAATGAAATTATGAGACCATAGTATATTTGTACATTCAGAGCTGTTTCTTTTCTTTGCAGCAACATGTCCAGGACACTGGATCACATAAACTTTTCCATAAAGGAGTTTTAGTGCTTGATAAAAACATAAAAATAATGAAAAAGCATAAAAAACATTGCCTAAAAAAAAAATAAAATAGAAATTTAATGCAAGACAATATTTCTGCCTTTTCTGCTAGTACGTCTTGCAGAAATTGACTGTAAGCATCTACAGAGACATGAAAGAATGTACATTTTCAGGTAGTGAACATTCTGTATTTACAGAAAACAGAAAGAAAAGTTATCCTGTATCCTAACAGAAAATTTTCTTTTTTTGAATCAAAAGAGGATTGTTTTGTTAACCAGTAATTATATAATCTTTGGTTCTCATATTAGTAAGCATAAATGAGTCATCAGGAGAGGCTGTTATTATATGAATAATCTAAAATTGCCAGGCAATTGGGATAAAAGTATGGGTAGAAAAAAAAATGGAGTCAGTATGGCAGTTACTTACATAACCACATTGGTTGTTTTGTGGTAAAAAACAAACCAACAAATGAACAGAAAAAAAGGAGCAGCGTTCTTCAACACAGAATACATTACAATTTTGTAATCTAAAGGTCGAAATGGTCTATATAGAAGCATGTCAGATTTTAATTATATTCATTTATTGCTTAACAAAAGAATTTAGACTATTTCCATTTTGTGGTGTACTGATAATCTACTAATTACTTACAAACAATGTTAAAAAATTGCAGCATGGTGTATTCTCTTATAACATAATTACTCTATGTTAAACTTTTTGAACAGCTGACAACTGTAATTACTGTCAAAAAATTATAAATAAGCTATAAAACTTCTTTCCAATAAAACTGTAAAATTGAAATTAATGAATGAGTATACTTCATGTAAAATAATAGAAATAAAGAAAAATAATTTTCTTAACCATTATACAAATATATGATACATTTTCCTTTAGTTTGTCAAATGATTTAGTACATGTTGTTAATTTTTCTCTCAGAAAATAATAGAACCATTAGCTACATTATTACAAAAATTGTTACATAAAATGCATTAAATATGAAGCTAGTGCCAAATAAAATTTCATGAAATAGCATTATAGTTTATGTATAAGATGAAGTAAAAAAAAAATGGACTATTGTGGAAAAATAAAAGTTTAGACTTTGCAATAGCTATATACATTGCCATCTGAGAGTTTTAATATGGAAATGGCTCTTCATTATTTCTAAAAACACTAAAATACACATTTTACATTTAATAAAGTGATTAAACATTTTTCTGATCATCTAAAATAAAGAGAATGCTATTTTATAATATTTATTTTCTAAAGCTGCTGTAACAAATCACAACAAATTCTGTGGCTTAAAAAAATTAAGTAAAATAAAAATTAATAAATAAATAAAATACCCATTTATTATCTCACAGTTCTGAAAGTCAGAATACCAGGCAAAGTGTGCTTCCACTGGTTTTCTACTCCAGGCCTCTGAAAGCCAAACTAGAATATTGAGAAGCCTCCTTCACTTTTGGAGTCTTTGAGAAAGAGTCTGTTTTCAAGCATATTCAGGTTGTTAGCACAATTCAGTTCTATGTGGTTGTGAGATCGAGGTCCCCATTTTCCTGTTGCTGTTGGTCACAGGTTATTCTCAGCTTTGTATACTACTTTGCATGTCCTCGTCTTCCATCTTCAAATACAAATATAAGAGTAGTTTGAATCCTCGCGCTTCAAATCTCTCTGACCTCTCTTTCAGCCTCATCTCTTCTCTTTGTTTTTCTGCCACATCTTTTGGACTGATACTTCTGGCGTCCTCTTCTGTGTTTAGGTGCTATGTCATTACACTAGAATAATCCTAGATAATCGCTCTGTCTTAAAGTTGATTAATTAGTCACCTCAATTTCTTCTGCAAAGTCCCTTCACAGCAATACCTAGATTAGCGTTTGATTGAATAACCAAGGAATTTTGGCAGAGAGAGGAGTCTTTAGAATTCTGCCTACCATAGCATGCCTCACTCTCAAGTTTATCAATTTTTCATGCTTGTAATTCAAAAACCTAGTGGGTGAAGCTGATGGATGAAGCATAAGACACACTTAAGTTTGTCATTCAAATAAAATTTCCTGTACATCTAAGTATACTAAGCACTCACTGAGGGAAATGCACTATATATACTAAGTGCACTGAATATTTTAAACATTTAGTTAACACATTAAATACTTACCTGGAGTAAGGCACAGTCTTATCTTCAAGGAACTAAAAATATTTGTAAGGCTTCTTATAAACCGAACAAATGATAAGGCAAATTTAATTATCTGATGAATAAAATACTAATACTATCTGGTTGAATTTAAATCCTTCAAAAGTAATACTTCATTGATAATTAAGCTACTTAGAATTAAACAATAAAACATTATTTGAAAGAAACGTTTACAGAAAACTTTCAGTTCTTGGGGGGAACATTTGTCTTTCTCTTTAGTTAGCCCACCCCACAACTCCACCCCAACTCCCTAGCCAAGTTCGCTTGTGGATCAAGTAGTAATTGAACAAAAAAAGCTCTAAAAATGCTAGGGAAACATCTCTGAAATATTGTTCACCATTCTTTAGTGATTGGGTCCTAAACAGCTGGACTACTTCACATGCGGAGTTGCACGAAAGACTACTCTGGAAAGTTTATTCTGAGTAAGTCTCTGACATAGACAAACTTCCTGCAATGTGGCAAATAATTGAGATCTGTGACTTTTTTCAAAAAGTGTATAAAGCCCCTCTAAGATCTCTTCATCCAATAGCTTGAAGAGACCTTTGAGACTTGGTTAGTTTTCCATCGAAACAAAGGTGGTAATCTTATTAAACTTAGTGATGGACATTGGTGCCATCAGGGGCCATACCACTACAGAACCCCTTCCTCCAAATTGTACTGCTTTCATCTAAGGAGGAAGGGAAAGGCAGGTTACAAGAAAGAAAGCATTCACACCTGAGACCCAGTTCTTCTTCAGCTGATGACTATTTGGGCTTCAACAGGTTTGGCACCGTGGGATGAGTTTACTGTCACTGAAATACATGTCTGAACCACCCTGGCAGAGGCAATAGCAGCTCTGTAAGCCACCACGGTTCTTTAAGTTTATAGTGATGGTAGGAGAACAGTACGTGATAAGATTATTAACCAGATTTAACCTAGTTGTCTAGGACTATCCGTGGCACTCCAATTGGTTACAGAAATGGTTGTAGTATCACCTACAACTATTTTGAATATTCTCCATCAGCATCTAAGGATGTCAAAGTCAGTGCAAGATGGGTACCGAGAATGCTCACACGGCTTCAAAAACAACAGTATGTTGAGTGTTCACAACAATTTTTGGACCACTGCAGAGGCAACAAAGATGAAGTTTTAAACCGAACTGTCACTGCAGATGAAATGTGGGTTCATCATTGTGAGCCTGAGTCAAAGCAGGAGTCCATGCAGTGGCATGAAAAGGGAATGCCGCCTCTAAGAAGTCAAGGTGTTGCAACTGGCTGAAAAAATCATGACTACTGTGTTTTGGGATATGGAGGGTATCCTGCTGATTGATTATAAGGATAAGGGTGTCGAGATAACTGAAGAGTACTAGTCCAGTCTGCTGAAACAGTGAAAGGATCTATGAAGGAGAAGAAAAAAGAGGAAATGGACCAAAGTGGTGCTGCTTTTGCAGGACAACATGCCCAAGAGCAATGTGGTGTTGGCTGCTCTTCAGGACTGCAGCTTCCAAATGTTAAACCACAGTCCACACCTAGCTCTGTCTGATTATTATTTGTTTCGAAATATAAAAACACAGCTTCGAGGAAAGAAATTTACAGAGGACAAAGAGGTTAAAGTTGTAATTTTGAGAGCAAAAACAATTTTTTTTTTCCTTAAGGGTATAAATAAACTTATTGAAAGATCTGAAAAGTGTATTAGACTTAAGGGTGATTATATTGAAATGGAAAAATAAAAAATAACTTTTTTTTATCCTTCTTCCCTTTCATTCTGTGAATGTGTTGACCACCTCTCATAGCTATTACTATCCACAAGTAGGTAAAAAACTTCTCTCTTCCACTAATTAAAAAAAACATTTATTGATTATACACTCTGTGTCGGGCCTTTATGTGAAATTCTAAATATAAAAAAGTCTGACTTGAATTGGCTTAGTATATACAAAAATCTTGAATTCCTCACAACTCTATGTCATTTGAGATATTTGCAACTAAAATAAACTTGTGATTTCACACTTTAAATTTGTAATAGTTTCAATATATTACTTATTACCTATAACTCAGTGAGGTGATCATTTATGATTAAAAGTGAGTCACAATAAATTTTCTGTCCTTGAATAGATTTCGAAGAGGTCCTGTTAAAAATCTGGACAG
>PVKE010048353.1:0-11615 GCA_004027555.1 Craseonycteris thonglongyai | reverse complement strand
ACTGAAGACTCATTATTATTATCTTTCTCAGGATATACACCTAATTATGATTCCTTGGTTAGAGACATGCAAACTCAGTCTTCCCATTAATGTTAAGGCAACAAAGTAAATTCTAAATCTGTCTTTATCTGTAGCTACTTTGAATTAATAAATATTGTTAATAATTATCCATGTTCTTTTAATTCCCCTGGACGTGAGTGTTTTGGCCCTTTAAATAATTATTGTTGTTGATTTTTACGTAGGTAGATAAGCCGTATATCTATATTTCAGTACGAGGTGTACTCAGCGAGCTATTGATAGATTAGCAAAAAGTAAGTCAGATTATTCTTTCATGATAAATTTTCCTGGCCCCCCCCCAAAAAAAACGTGAAAGTGAAATATTGAAATCAAATTATCAGCCATACTGTGCATTTTTATAACAACTTTTTCATATTTACGAACAAATAGTACAACAACTTATACATTGCAGTTGATGAAAATATTAAATTGCATTTTAAGTTAGTAAAAATCTATCTTGAAAAAGTGTCGGAAAATCGAATTTTTTAGGTACCGCATGTACGGAATGCTGCTATCAAAAGTTGGGTCTGGAAATTTATTTTCTTCATGAGCCTATATCTCGAAAACTTAATAAGTGATTTAAAAAATAAAAAATAGTTTTAACATATATTTTACTTATCTACCCACACCTCACTGGAATGCACCTTATACTGAAACACAGTGTATAAACATAGTATGCATTTCACACCCCTTCTTCCCCCTTAGACTACGCCTATGACAACAAGTCGATCGCGACACACTTTTAAGATAAAAAGTAGAACTTATATACAGAAAAGTTGGCCAACCCTGTACTAGAGGACCTTCGAAATTTATTGGCAGGTCCTTTGGTTTTTTCATTTAATGCCTCCAAATTTTGGGAGATGGGATTATGGGGCCATTTTGAGTTGGTAAACCATTTGTAGATTGACACCTGGTCAAATAAGTTCAGTCCCCACCTACCCAGACACCTATATAGGTTAAGATGACCAGACATCCCACTTTTGGTGGGACAGTCCCAATTTTTAACAATTTATCCCGTGTCCCGCAGCGTTTTTAAAAAGTCCTGATTTTTTGGAAAGAATGCATGACAAGCTAGCAAACGGCAGGAGATAGACCAAATTTTTAATGAAGAACCCCCTCCCCCCCCCCCCCCCGGTCAAAGGTGTCCCACTTTACCAATGTTAAAATCTGGTCACCTTAATATAGGTAGAAGTAGCTTGAAGCTGGGTCAAGTACGAAGGTAAATTCAGACTACTAAATATAGGTATTCTAGTAATGGGTTACAGAAACATATGGGCAATTGGTTTATTTCCTCACAGAAACTTCTTTCTTCAGGATAAAGAGTACACTGTAGGTAGTCTGGCACAGGGTTAAGAATGCAGTCCTGGAGACAGCCTGCCCAGCCATCAGACTGCTGCAGCTGTCTTTCTATTAGGAGGAAAAGGCTCACCTGAGGATGAGGCCAATGTGACAAAACTAGGAAGTGAAAAGCCAGCTCCTAAAGATGCTGTGGAGGATCAAAATATGCCCCCCCCAAATATGCCACTTTAGCGTTAGGACTATTTTGAGTTGGAATAAAACAACAATCAACAGATGCAGAAAGAAGCCTTCTTGGACCATTCCTTATTGGATTAACAGCAGAAACTTCTGAGGAATGAGGACTGCCATCAATTCCCTCTCCTGAGGAAGTCTTATGGCCATGAGGAAGATGGAATGTTGATACAGAGATCTCCCTGCACAAACAAACCTTCTTCTATTTATTTCCTCCATATATTAACCTCCCCAAAGTGTGCTGTTCTTGACATCCTGAAACTTTTTCCTTTTTCTTTAAAAATTTATTATTCTTTGTTAAGATGCTATTATAACCCCAAGTTCTAACCACCTTTTAGAGTAACTCATCACTGTTTCTCCTATGTATATGCATGCTGCACATGTTAGTAAACTGTTTTTCTCTTGTTTATCTATTTTTTGTAAGTCTTCTTTGTAGGGTAGAGCCAGAGATATGAGAAATGTAGAGAAAAGTGTTCTTTTTTACCCCTACAATGCTATTATTAAAAAAAAAAACCAACAAGCTGAGCTCAAAGCCAGAACTATTCCTAGATTTTTCAGACATGTAAGCTATAACATTTTCACTTAGCATAAACCATTTTAGGTGGTGTTTTCTCATCAATTACATTGTATTCTACATCTGTCAAAACTTTCCCAAATATGCAAGTCTAGTTTAAATGCACCTCTTTGTGAAGCCTTCCTCATTCTCTGAAGCTCTCCTTACTCCCTCCAGGTGCAATGCTATCTGCCTGCCTTTCTCCCTCCTGCTCCCACTAGTAATTTTACTTGGTTGGCACTTCCCTCATCGCTCTTACCAATTATGCCTTGGGCCATTAAGTGCCTGGGGACTCTGGAGCTATAATAGCTTCCCTATGTTGGAATATTGACTGTGACACCTACTAACTTGACTATGTCATATCTTCCCTTATAGAAAATAAAAGGTTCAAGACAGAAATCTTGGCTTGAGCCATTTTTCTGTTGTGCTACACATCTTCTTGTCCTATCCTCTGTGAACTAGATGTAGACCTACCATTGGATTCATTCATTGCTCCTCTGTCCTCCTCATCAGAAGATTGGTAGTTCCTTGACCTCCCTACTATGCTCAGATTATGGGTCTCTGGCCCTGCTAATATGTTGGAATCCTAAACTTTCTAAATGTTCTCCATTCTGTTGATGCCTAATCAGCATTATGATATAAACATACAGTTTTAATGACTGATTCTTTCTCCTTCCTAGATTCTGGAAACTGTTGGTGCTTAAAGACAGAAAAAGGTTGCTCCAATGGTCTATCTTGACTGCAAATGATTCATTCTGCTGAATAAAAAGTAACTTTCGTTCCCTATACTGCCTTGCCTTTGCTTTCCTGAGAGGCAATCTGAAGCTAATGGCTCACAAAAACCCTTCAAACAAACAGACTCTCAAGAGTTTGTGGCAAGAATATTAAATCCAGATACTCTACTAAGATGTTGTCCTTGAGTTAATGTGAAAATAAAAACATAATTTAATGAATCAAAATGCATATAAACAGAGAACAAAAGGATTAAAGTGTTTTAGACAATGGCCTGGGTTATGGTCCAGTTTTTGCCACTTAATAATATGTAACCATGGCAAGTCACATTATTTCTCAGTGTTTCCTGCAGCAAAATGGAGTTAATATAAGCTACTCTGTCTCTATTACACTGAACTATGAAGATGATCAAAATGGCTGATACGCTGTTGCTCTGCAATATACATAAGGTATTGTTGCTACTATTACTACTTTACTCCATTTGCTACTATTACTATTGCCAAGTAATACAAGGTGTGAAATCTAATTTCTTAGTGATACTTTTACACAACATTTGATGACTGAAATCCAACATCCTTGAGAAAGTCAACTTTAATTCTTTATGAAATGGTCACATTTATTTTGTGTGCAAAGAAAGTAATGTCTAATTTCTGGCTTCTATTTCTGCTACTTTTATGTTTACAGTTGACAAATATAATTAGATTAGATAACAATAATGTAGTATAACTCCATAATTATAAATCTTATGGACAGAGAAATCTTATGACAGAAGATGAAACAGAACAAAAAAGTAAATGGGAGTATTGAACTAGAGAAATCCAAGTTTGGGTGTTGGGTTAAGGTTCTTTAGGCTTATTATTGTACGTTGGGATTGTGCTTACACCATTTTAATTAATAGTAGGTTTTCCTGCTTTAACATCATATAGCTAAATCTAAGAATCCTTCTCACCATGGTGCAAACATAGATTCTTAGGAACTATGGAACTTGTCCCCCTAAAGTACCCCTTAGCAAGATCAATGTAGCTGAGGTCCACCTGTAGACAGCCACTATGGTGACATTTGCACTGTTAATGCAAAACCAATCTGGGTAAACCTGACAGTTGCTTAGTACTAAGTAAGGGAATGGCACAATATCTTGCTAATAATCATTGATTGTATTTCGTACCACCAGTAACTCCCAACCTTGACTCCCTAAACACCTGCATGTAGGCAAGACTTCACATGGGATGACCAGGTAGTATCTTTGTGAGGCTAGTCCACTGAGGTACTGAGTGCAGGTAATGATGCCCAAAGCACAGGTGTGACAGGGTAGGCAAGATCATTTGGTTTGTGCAACAAAGAACTCAGGAAGAACTAAGACAAATTAGAGATTAGAGAACCTTCTCCTGCTTCTGGGTCCCCAAAATTCTCCTCTCTGGTTTTATCTCAGGATCAGAATCAGGCTCCAATAATGAAAGTCTAAAATGAAACTTTGTACCAGACATGTGGAATGGGATCATAGAGAAAAAATAAAGTTGATTTAAGGAAAATGATAAAATGCCAAGGGGATAATTCTGGCACAGTTGAATTTGTATATGGAGATGAATATCTGTGACTACAATCATGGGTGCAGCATTTCTATTCTCCCATTTAGGGGACTGCTCATTTTATGGAAGATGTGTCAATGAAGTGTACGTATAGCATTTTTTCTTTGGTCCTAAAGCCAAACTAAAGTTTATTATGCTCTGCTGAGCCTTGCAGGGTAGAAGTGTTTTAAAGGCAATATTAACACCACAGAAAGATCAGAATTTGAACAACCTTTGGCACATTCTTTGAAGAATGGACAAATGAAAGGAAAGGAATCTTGTAGGGAAAGAATCAATTCACTAAAAGAGGAAAAGTGTAATAAATGGGGTAGAGAAGATTGACTTTGTGTACAGTATTAACCACTTAGTCACTGGATCAGAGGACAAACACAAATCAATAATTTCAGTCAACTCCTTAAATTCTTATTTTCTATAAATAACACTCCTTTCATTTTAAGTCTCCACAGATCAGAACATTCTTTTGGCTACCAGAATCCACCCCATTCTAATGAACCCACCTCGTTTATTTTCTTCATTTGGAAAATATTTATTTAATACTTCCTAGGTGCCAGCCCTCGTACAATAACAGCACATTATCTTCACTTTTACAACAAATATAGTCCTCGTGTAGCACCAAACCCTTTTTACTTTTCTACTTAAGCATACAACTAGATAGAAATAGGCTCAGAGAAGGTTAAATAAATAGAATTACATTCCTAAAAGGGAGTGTGACATACCTTCCTACATGTGATGCTTATAACAGGAGTAAAACACAAATGTTTCAGGGAACATGCTTCACACGTATAAGTGTGAGGACGTGAAAGGCAGTCAAATGTGAGACAATAGAGAGTCATGGGCCCAAAATATAAAATGGCAGACTAATATAAAAAATTAATCATATTGACTCTTAAAAACCTTATGGGTTAAATAATAAATGTTTACAGGTAAATTTATCCGCCAAAGCTACAGTTTTCATGTGGGAGATTTCACCTCAGTGTTTGTCAGTGGCCCATTCTATAGAGATTGTCAAGAAGTTCTTGGATGTATAACATTTTTAAATATATATAAAGTATTTATTTTAGGCACATTTTTATTTATAAAATTTATAGAAAGTAAATAATACAGAATATGCAGAATACATTCTTAAGGTGTCTTAGGAGCAGAGCATTTTACTGCTACAGTTCAAAGAATAAAATTTTTTATGAAAGCTAAGATAAACACATTCAAATTGGGTGGTAACTTTGTTAAAAAAATTTTGCCTTGTAACTGAATTTTCAGCTTTATGTTAAATGAAATGTAAAATATTGCTCATGAAATAATTTAAACCTTTTCAAAATCTTCTAATAAACAGGAAAAAATCACCTCTGGTTCTTTAAGATATTTGCAGCAATCTCGATAGTTTAATTTTAAGGGTTATTAGCACAGGTGGCTGATATGCACACAGAATTCAATAACACTCTCTGCACAGTGAGAGTTGTACCTTCATTTGTGGCATCGCCCCCAAGTTCCCCTTGTGATGGAATGGATGGACAGTCACACCTGTGCGATACCAGTGTAACAGCATGTCTACCAGAACATAAAATCCAATTATCTAAGACAATGATTATCAAATTCCCAGACAATACATAATTCATAACCAAACTTGTATATTCTGAAGACTTTGGTGTGTTCTTGATATTAGCAAAAAATATACAGTAAACTTAGCATTAAATGAAAATGATGAACAGGAAAACACGACCACAGTAGTGGCTGAAGTTCACTATCTGGTTGAACAAAAACTGTTTCTAAAAAATCTATAATTTCTTACAACATAATGGAGATGAGTCTTCCTCAGTCTGAGCTCAATCTGATGTTTTTGCTGCATTATGATTAAAAGAGAGGAGTATAAGAATGAAAGGCATAGCTATACATGACAGCCAATTTTAGAACTGTGGAGAAGTCAAGCCAACGTTACTGAAATACAGGTGCAGGAGAATAAAGTCCATGTAACATTGTCCTCTTGAACATTGGCACTGATTTGCTATTTACGGTAGTTGGCAAAAATACATTATAAAAGCTGGATGAGTTTCTGTTTCTAAGTTTAACTTAGACATAGTTCATCTACAAAAATTTTCACAGGATCTGAAGTACTAAAGTGACACTAGTACTGAAACAGAGATAATCAAAGGTACCAAAAGTACTGATAATGTGAATCACCATCATCAAGATATCTGGGTAAATATTGCACACTTCTTGTCAGTTACTGCTATGACCTTCACATATCCCACTGTAAAGGGAACCCTTTATGATTTTTTTGCTCTGCTACTTATTTGAAGAAAGGCTATTTTAGGTCCCATGACAAGGAGTGTAGATTGTCACTGAACATAAGACCTAGGCTTCAAAATTAGTTTTTCTGTATCATCACAAGACATATTGTACTCTGTTAATACAGTTCCACATCAAGCAGCTATGTGGATGATACAACTATTCTCTATTACAGTGATACAGCTAATGGTGAAAACAGATGATGCCATAATGATATGAAGAAGGACACATTTTGTGTCTCAGGATCTATTAACCAGTTCCAGGCACCAGAGCAGCACAGATAACACTATTAGAAGCATTCTCCAATGTCCAGTGGCAGGCTGCAGACAATGAATACATTCAGTGAGTTTCCTCTGGGAAGCCTTGAGATTAGCCTGCTCCAGCAGGTTCATGTGCGATGGAAGCCCTGGTCCCATCCTCATTCCTGCTCCATGGCTGCCAGGCCCCTACCACGCCCATAATGACAACCAGGTGTATGATATTCTTTATTTTTTCTTTTTTTTTTTTAGATTTATTCTTATTGTGTTTCACAGAGAGATAGATAGATACAGAGACAGAGACAGAGAAGGGGGAGGGCCCAGAACAGTCTCCATAGTTGCACATCATTGGTTTTTCCACATAGTTTTATTCCACAGGTGGGTGTGGGGCTGCACAGGGCAGGAACTGGGCAGGGGTCTTGTCCCAGTGAGAACCGAACTGGGGGCACTCCCCAGTTCAGCATATGGATCCGCACTGGCTGGGGCTGGGATTTGATTCTCAGTCCCCAGGGCTGCAAAGTGAGTGCTTAACCCACTGAGCAACCCCAGCTCCCCCTGATATTCTTAAAGTCTACTTTCCCTTGGGAATATCATCTTAAGTAAAACCTTCCAGTTCAAGATGCTACTATGTATGGATCTCAGTTAATTTAAGACCTAAAATTTTGATCTCCAGAAGTCTAAATTATTAACTTATTACATAATTATTGACAGAACCATTTACCTTATTTGTGGGGCCTTCCACAAAAATGAAAACGTGCAGCCTCTATTCAAAAGGCAGGGGAAAAGTGCAGTTAAAGTTACTGAAACATTAAACCTTTGTGGTTTCTCTTTTGATCTGTTAAGGTGTTTGTTTAATATTTATTTAGTTGTGTCACTTAATTAATTTAATTTGGCTCTTTGATGTCATGCTCCTACAGGTACAGGGATGCTCCTGGGGGAGACTCGCAGGTGCTGGCGGCCCACTCCGTGACTCCTTACATAGCACCATGCCTGATGTGTTGGGCCCTACCTGGGGACACATAAGTCCTCCAAGGCACAGCATCCTGTGTACCAGAATGCACTTGGCACCTGGATCAGGGGTGGATGAATGGTTTGTTTCTGCAGAGGTGCCCACTAACTGCACTGCCAGTGCAGTGGGACAGCTGCTGCCATGCCCCTCCAGCAGATGCCCAAGACCCAGAGTCCACCCTCCAACACCCATGCCCAGACCCAGGCCTGAGTCAGAGTCCTCTTCACCCCCACCATGTAACCTATTTGCCACCTAGGGAAACATGAGTGAGGAGTGGGCATCTAATAAGCCAGAGAAGCAGCAGGTACAGAGGTGGTAGAGGTGGGACCCACAACACCTGGGCCAAGGTTCTAAGTACACTGCCATGCTCCATTAGTGCATCAGACTTCATCTACAAAACACAGCTTCAAAAGTAAAATTATTAAGAATTTCAAGATGACAACTACTGAGCATTAACCCCAAGTGTGGACCTCTTCTGAGTGGTGGCACCTGTGCCACCACCCTGCTCAAAGACCCATAAAGCCAATTTGATTATAGACCATCTACACCTGGGTGTAGAGATGCAGGGATGCAGTTATGATAAAACAGACCAAATCCCTACCCTGATGGAGTTTTCATTCTAATAAAGTCCTTACTGAATTGCACATAAGCGTGGGAGGGATATACTTCAATGAACAGTTTAATTACAGGACAGGGCTAGCAGAAGTTCAGCTTTGAGCCTTACCATAACAATCTGAACTACTCACAGCCTTAGGTTTGGACCCTGCAGTTCTGTTTTTACTAGTAGTGAGACATTGGGCAATTTACTTAGCACTCTCTGAGAGTATTTTCTAATCTGTAAGATGGGAATTATAATAATACCCAGATACTTATGTTCACTATTATTATTTTTAGTAGTAATATTGATAGTACTAATTAGCTTTAGCATAAATAAACAGAAATAAAATGCATGGAATTGGACAAATGACTTTGGGTGAAAGAGTATTCAAGTGGAGGAAGCATTTTCATGATCTCATTGCAGCTAACTGACTCAACCTTAGGTTATTTTTACTTACTTAACACCAACTGAATTAGATTGTCTTTTTTTTTTTCCTTCCTGAATTGACTGATTCAGTGCTGCATAAAAAAGAATCTAATAGTACAGCTTCCTTTTATTATTGTTAAAGAAAATTTAGGTTTAAATTTGTAAAGCAGTTTAATTCCTTTTTCTATAGGAAAGGAAGATATCACATGTAATGGACTTCTCAGTGACCTGTTAACTGCATACTTTTTAATCTCTGGAGAATTATAGTGGGAACACTTGTCACATTTCCTACTGAAATATTTTGAAGATGAGGTCAAGTTCTTAAGATACTAGTAATGTAATGAAAGGCATTTATTCAAAGAAGAGAAAAGGGGATGCCGGGATGACTCAGTGGATTGAGCGTTCGTTTTGCAGCCCTGAAGTCAGAGAATCTAGTCCCCATCCTGGTCCTAGCCCATGTGAACCCTTATGTTAAACTGTGGTGTGCTTTCCATGTGGGAGGCACCTGGCCCAATTCCCACTATGAGTGGCTCTGCACCCACCTGTGTGGAATGAAGCTGTGTTGAAAAACTGATGACGTACAACTATGGAGACTTCTCTGGGTCCTCCCCCTTCTCTCTCTACCTCTATCTCTCTCTGTCAAAAACAATAACATAAATCTTAAAAAAAAAAAGAGAGAGAAAGAAAAGGCAATGCAAGAATTATGTTTCCTGATTTTAAAAAGAATCCAGAAATTGAAATATAGTTGGGTTTCTAGTAGAAACACATCTTGATTGCAACCTTCCAGAGAAGCATTTATAAGTCCGGAATTTCCCGGGACGCTCTGCCAGGAATAAGTGTTGAATTACCAGAAGATCAATATGACACATAGTACACATTTATCTAGATACTAATTCAACACGTGTGTGCACGCACTCACACACCACCTTTTATTGTTTGAAGACCCTATTTCATGAGAAAATGGAGTGTCCTAACCAGAAATGGAAAGGATTTATTTGACAAGTTGTTTCAAATAATCATCCACAGCTGGATATATTCCTTTATTCATTGTAAACCACAAACTCCTTAGTTTTTATGCATACACTGTAGAATAAACTCTGTATTTGCATTCAGAGTTATTCTACTTTATTTTTATTTGTTTAATTGTTGAATTTATTAGGGTAACAATGGCTAGTAAAAATTACATAGGTTCTAGGTGTACAACTCTACAGTACTTTGTCTGTGTTACCATATGTGTTCACCACCCAGAGTCAGCTTTCTTTCCATCTCCATATATTTAGCTCCCCCTCACTCCCCCAAACCCCTCCTTGCTTACCCTCAGGTAACCTCTAGACTATTGACTATGTCCATGAGATTTTATTTCTTTGTTACTTTCAGTTTTATATTCCACATATGAGTGAAGTCATGTGGTTCTTAGCTTTTCCTGTCTGGCTTATTTCGCTTAGCATGATGATCTCAAATTCCATCCATGCTGTTGCAAATGGTAATATTTCATCTTTTTTTATTGCTGAGTAATATTCCATTGTATATATGTACTACAGCTTTTTTTTTATCCAGTCAACTATCAAGGGACACTTTGGCTATTTCTGTAACTTGACAACCATGAACAGTGCTGCAATGAACATTGGGATCTATATGTTTTTACGGACTAAGTTTTTGAGTTTTCGGGGTAGATATGCAGAAGGGGGATTGCTGGGTCATAGGGTAGCTCCATTTTCAGTTTTCTGAGTAATCTCCATACTGTCTTCCAAATCAGTTGTACCAACAATGCATTCCCACCAGCAGTGTATAAGTGTTCCTTTTCCTCCATAGCCTCTTCAGCACTTGTTCATTCTTTTGTTGATTATAGTTATTCTACCAGATATGAGGTGGTATCTTACTGTGTTTTAGATTTGCATTTCCCTAACAGCAAAACTGAGCATTTTTTCATATGTCTATTGCCCATCATCATGAGAGAAGTGTCTGTTTAGACTTTCTGTCTATTTTTCAGTTATTAAGTTGTACAAGTTCTTTATATATTTTAGATATTAGTCCCTTATCAGAGGCATTGTTGGCAAATATTTTCTCCCAATTGGTTGGCTGCCTCTTTGCTTTCTTGATGGTTTCCCTGGTTGTGCAGAAGATTTTTAATTTGATATAGTCCCACTTATTTATTTTTGCTTGTACTTCCCTTGCCTTTGAGTCAGATTCGTAAAGTCCTTCATGAACCCAAGGTCTATAAGTTTTGTACCAATATTTTCTTCTATAAAATTTATTGTTTTGGGTCTTATTTGGAGGTTTTTAATCCACTTTGAGTTAATTTTGGTATATAGTGACAGATTGCAGTTCAGATTCATTCTTTTGCATGTGGTTCTCCAATTTCCCCAGCACCATTTGCTGAAGAGGCTTTCTTTTCCCTACTGAATATTTTTTGCTCCTTTGTCAAAAATAATGTGTCCAAATATTTGTGGGTTTTTTGTTTGTTTGTTTGTTTTGTATGTGTGTGTGTGTGGATATTCAATTGTGTTCCATTGGTCTGTGTATATGTTTTTCTGTCAATACCAAGCTGTTTTCTTTTTTTTTTTTTTTTTTTTTTTTTTTTTTT
>PVKE010048352.1:0-11552 GCA_004027555.1 Craseonycteris thonglongyai | reverse complement strand
TGGAGAAAAAGGAACCCTCATACACTGCTGGTGGGAATGTAAATTGGTACAACCACTATGGAAGGCAGTATGGAGATGCCTCAAAAAACTAGCAATGGAATTACGATATGACCCAGTAACCCCTCTTCTGGATATCTTCCCAAATAACCCGAAAACCTTAATTCATAAAGATATATAAACCCCAAAGTTCATCATAGCACTGTTCATGGTGGCCAAGTTGTGGAAACAACCAAAGTGTCCTTTGATAGGTGACTGGATAAAGAAATTGTGCTACATTTACACAGTGGAATACTACTCAGCAATAAGAAAAGATGAAATACAGCAATTTGTGACAACATGGATGGACCTTCAAAACACCTTACTAAGCGAAACTAGTTAGACTGAAAGAATCAATAAACATATGACCTCACTCATAGGTGGAATATAAAACTGAGAGTAACAAAGAAACAAAAACTCATGGACACAGTCAATAGTTTAGTGGTTACCTGAGGGTCAGTGGGGAGGTGGTTGGGAGAATTGGGAATGGGCAGTAGGGAGAGGCCATCAAATATATGGTGATGGAAAGAGAGTTGATTCTTGGTGGTGAGCACACAATGCAATGCACAGACAATGTAATATAGAATTGTACACCTGGAAACAATGTAATTGTTATCAACCAATGTCACCCCAATAAACTTAACAATAAAAAAAGTTTCTTTATTGCAACAAAGAGCTGGTTCTCTGAAAAAATAAAAAGTTGACAAACTACTGGCTAGGTTTACCAAAGGACCAAGAGGAAAATCACATATATCCAAAATTAGAAATGACGGGAGAAATTAGGACTGATACTACAGAAATACAAAAAAATGAGAAGAAATAATTATGAAAGGCTTTATGCCACCAAATTGGACAACCTAGAAGAAATGGACAAATTTCTAGAAACATATAGTTTACCCAGACTGAATCAAAAAGAACTGGATAACATAAATAGACCAATCTACAGTAAAGAACTTGAAGCAATTATCTAAATGCTCTCCAAAGGCAAAAGTCCTGTACCAGACAGTGTTTACCACTGAGTTTTATCAAGCATTCAAAGAATTAATGCCCATGCTCCTCAGATTATTCCAAAAAATTCAAGATGTGGCAATACTCCCCAACTCATTTTATGAGGCCAACACTACCCTTATACCAAAACCTGGTAAGGACCACATGAAAAGCAAGACTACAGACCAATATTGCCAGTGAATACCAATGAAAAATTCTAAGTAAAATATTAGCAAATAGAATACAACAATGCATTAAAAAGATTATACATCACAATCAAGTGGGATTGAGCCCAGAGACACAAGGATGGCTCAACATACGCAAATCAATCAATGTAATAAAGCATACAAACAAAATAAAAGCCAAAAACCATATTATTATTTCAATGGATGCAGAAAAAGCATTTGATAATATTCAACATACATTTATTATCAAAACACTGAGTGAAATGAGAATTGAAGAAAAGTACCTGAACATAATAAAGGCTGTGCATGACAAAACCTCTGCTAAAATTATATTGAATGGGGAAAAGCTGAAGCCTATTATCCTAAGATTAGGAACAAGACAGGGATGCTCCCTGTCAACACAGCTATTCAACATAGTGCTGGAAATTTTAGCCAGAGCAATCAGGCAAGAGATAGGAATAAAAGGTATCCTAATCCAGAGAGAAGGAGTCAAACTGTCACTCTTTGCAGATGACATGATTCTTTATATAGAAAAACCTAAAGACTCTGCCAGAAATCTATTAGAAAAAATATATAAATCGAGTAAAGTTGCAGGATACAAAATCAAAGTACAAAAATCAATTACATTTTATATACAAACAATAGAACATCAGAGAAAGAAATGAGAAAGCCCATACCTTTCATAATTGCAACAAAAAGAATGAAATACCTAGGAATAAATTTTTAAAAAATGTGAAGGACTTATACACTGAAAACTGTAAGACATAATTAAAAGAAATTAAAAAAGACACACAAAAATGGAAAGATATTCTGTGTTCTTGGATTGGAAGAATCACCATAGTAAAAATGGCTATATTATCCAAAGCAATATACAGATTTAATGCAATTCCCACAAAAGTCCCACAGACATTCTTTCAAGAAATAGATTTTTAAAATCATCAAATTGGTATGGCACCACAAAAGACGCCGAATCTCCAAAGCAATCCTAAGAAAAAAGGATAGAACTGGGGGCATCACACTCCCTGACTTCAATGTGTACTACAAAGCCTCAATCATCACAACAGCTTTGTAGTGGCAGAGAAACATACATAGACCAATGGAACACAACTGAAAACCCAGATATAAACCCACAAATATTTGGACAGATTATTTTTGATGAAGAAGTAAAAAATATACAGCGGGGAAAAGGAAGAATCTTTAGTAAATGGTGCTGGGAAAATTGGAAATCCACATGCAAAATAATGAATCTAAACTGTGATCTATCACCATACACCAAAATTAACTCAAAATGGATTAAAGACCTTCATATAAGACCCCAAATGATAAATTGTATAGAAGAAAACATTGGCACTAAACTTACAAACCTTGGGTTCAGGGAAGACTTTATGAACCTGATCTCAAAGGCGAAGGAAATAAGAACAAAAATAAATGAGTAGAACTTTATCAAACTAAAAAGATTCTGCACAGCAAAAGAAACCATTAACAAAGCAAAGAGGTACCCAAATGGATGGGAGAAAATATTTGCAAACAATGCCTCTGATAAGGAACTAATATTTAAAAATATATAAAGAGGGGATGCTGGGAAGGCTTACTGGGTTGAGTGCTTATCTTGCAGCCCTGGGGTCTGAGGATCGAATCCCAGCCCTGGCTTGTGCAGACCCATATGCTGAAATGGGGTGTGCCCCTGTTTTGGTTTTCACCAGGCAAGCTTCTATGTGGGAAGCCCCTGGCTTGGCTAGAGGAGGTGTTCTTCCCATGCGAGAGGCCCCATCTGGTTCCTGCCCTGTGCAGCCCTGTGCCAACCTGTGAAATGAAACTATGTAGAAAACTAATGACGTGCAACTATGGAGACTGCTCTGGTCCCTCCCCTTTCTCTCTGTCTCTCTCTGTCAAAAACAACAAAAAATAAATAAATAATAAAATATATAAAGAACTTGTACAACTCAACTACAAACAAATAAACATACAAGCAATCCAATTAAAAAATGGACAAAAATAATAAACAAAAATGAAAAAAAAAAAAGACAAAAAAAAAAATGGACAGAAGATCTAAACAGACACTTCACCCATGAAGACATACAAATGACCAACAGACATACAAAAAAAAAAAAATGTTATTAGGGAAATGCA
Organism: Craseonycteris thonglongyai; assembly: GCA_004027555.1. Classification (NCBI taxonomy): domain Eukaryota; kingdom Metazoa; phylum Chordata; class Mammalia; order Chiroptera; family Craseonycteridae; genus Craseonycteris; species Craseonycteris thonglongyai. The sequence goes on along the minus strand of PVKE010048352.1, from coordinate 8,214 downwards.
AATCAAAACCACAATGAGGGGAAGCCGGGATGGCTCAGTGGGTTAAGCGCTCACTTTGCAGCCCCGGGGACCGAGGATCAAATCCCAGCCCCAGCCCATGTGAACCCATATGCTGAACTGGGGTGTGCCTCCAGTTCGGTTCTCACTAGGGTGACACACCAGCCCAGTTCCTGCCCTGTGCAGCCCTGCGCCCACCTGTGGAATGAAACTATGTGGAAAAACCAATGATGTGCAACTGTGGAGACTGCTCAGGGTTCTCCCCCTTCTCTCTGTCTCTGTATCTCTCTCTGTCTCTGTTTCTCTCTGTCAAGGACAATAAAAATAAATCTTTAAAAAAATAATTAAAAAAGGAACCCTCATACACTGCTGGTGGGAATGTACATTGGTACAACCACTGTGGACGGTAGTGTAGCAATTCCTCAAAAAACTAGGAATGGAATTGTGATATGACCCAGCAATCCTTCTTCTGGGTATCTACCCAAAAAACCTGAAAACCTTAATCCACAAAGATATATGTACCCCAATGTTCATCATAGTACTGTTCATGGTGGCCAAGTCATGGGGATAAAGAAGTTGTGGTACATTTCTACAATGGAATACTAAGCAATAAGAAAAGATGAAATACAGCAATTTGTGACAACATGGAGGGACCTTGAAAACATCTTATTAAGCAAAATAAGTCAGAATGAAAGAATCAAGACACATATGACCTCACTTATAGGTGGAATATAAAACTGAAAGGAACAAAGAAACAAAAGACTCACGGACACAGTCAATAGTTTAGTGGTTACCTGAGGGTAAAGGGGGAGGTGGGTGGGAGAGCTGGGTGTGGGGGAGTAAGGAGGGGGAATCAAACATATGGTGATGAAAAGTGAGCTGATTCTGGGTGGTGAGCACATAATGTGATGTATAGACCGTGTAATGTAGAATTGTACACCTGAAAACAATGTAATTGATATCAATTAATGTCACCCCAATAAATTTAACAACAAAAAATTAATCAACCACAAATAACCAGAAAAAAAAGATACCACAAAAAAATTATTAGAACTGATGAATGAATTCACTAAAGTAGCAGAATACAAAATTAATATTGAGAAATCAGTTCCATTTTTATACACCAATAATGAACTATCAGAAAGAGAAATTAAGAAAACAAAGAACCTAGAGGGTATTATGCTAGGGGAAATAAGTCAAACTGAGAAAGACAAATAGCCTATGATCTCACTTATTTGTGGAATCTAAAGAACAAAATAAATAAACAAAACAGAAACAGCTCATAGATACAGGGAACAAACTGATGGTTACTAGATAGGAGGGGGTTGGGGGACTGGGTGAGAAGGGTGTAGAGATTAAGAAATACAGATTTTGGGAAGCCAGGATGGCTCAGTGGGTTGGGCGCTCACTTTGCAGCCCTGGGGACCGAGGATCGAATCCCGGCCCCAGCCCGTGCGGACCCATATACTGAACTGGGGTTTGCCCCCAGTTCAGTTCTCACCAGGACGAGACCCCAGCCCAGTTCCTGCCCTGTGCAGCCCCAAACCCACCTGTGGAATGAAACTATGTGGAAAAACCGATGATGTGCAACTGTGGAGACTGTTCTGGACCCTTCCCCTTCTCTCTGTATCTCTTTGTATCTCTCTCTCTGTCAAAAACAATAAATAAATCTTAAAAAAAAAAAAAAAGAAATACAGATTTGTAGTTAAAAAATAGTCACAGCAATACAAAGTACATATAAAATAATAATGAATATTGACTATAATTTTTAAAATAGTCACAGCAATACAAAGTACAGTATAAGTAAGATAGTCTAATCACTATGTTGTTTTGTACACCTGAAACTAATTTTTTAAAAGACAATCCCACTTATAGTTTTATTAAAAAATAAAATACTTAGGAATAAATTTAACGAGGGAGATAATGGACTTGTACTTAGAAAATTATAAAAAAGAAACTTTAAATGGTACAAATAAATGGAAACATACCAGGCTCATGGATAAGAATTAAGATTGTTAAAATGTACATATTGCCCAAAGTGATCTACAGATTCAGTTTGATCCCTATCAAAATGCCAATGACACTGTTCACAGAACTAAATAAAATAAATACTCCTAAAATTTGTATGGAACCACTGAAGACCCCAAATAGCCAAAGCAATAAGAAAGAAGAACAATGTTGGAGGTATCATGCTCTCTGATATCAAACTATAATACAAGGCTATAGTAATCAAAACAACATGACCCTGGCATAAAAACAGATACATAGATCAATGGAACATAATAGAGAATCCAGAAATAAACCCATGTTTATATGGTCAATTAATCTATGACAAAGGAGGCAAAAATATACCGTGGGGTAAATAAGAGTCTATTTAATAAATGATATAGAAAAAACTAGATACATACATGTGAAAAAAAAATGAAACAACCATTGTCTTACACCATATGCAAGAATAAACTCAAAATGGTTTAAAGACTTAATTGAAAAACCCTAAACCAATATGACCCAGTAATTTCAATTCTGGGTATATATCTGAAGAAATTTAAAACACTAATTTTAAATATATATGCACCCCTATGTTCATTGCAACTTCATTTAAAATAGCCAAGATATGGAAGTAACCTAAGTGCCCATCAATAAACAATTGAATAAGAGAGATCAAAGATGGCAGAGTAGATAAACACTATGCCTGCTTCCTTCTATTAACACATCAAAATTACAACTAAATTATAAAACAATCAACCTGGAGAACCATCTGAAGTCTATCTAAACAGAAGTTTAATAACTAAGAGTATGAAGAAGAAACCACATCGAGACTGGTAGGAGGGGTGGAGACACGAAATGGTTAGTCCCAAACTCTGTGTGGTGGTTGAGATTCAGAAGGATATCTCAGCTGCAAAGATGAGCTCAGAGGAGAGAGGGACCCCAGCCCTATTTCAGGGTCCCCAACCCAGAGTACTGGTGCCAGGAAGAGGAGCCACCTCACCATCTGGCTGTGAAAACTGGGGACACCAACTGTCTGGGTGGGACAGAAGGCTGTGGGAAACCCAGACATTCTCTTAAAGTGTTTTCTCACTCACCCTGGGCATCAGCTGAGGGATGGTGACACAGGAGATTTCCGAGGCATATGGAGGGCAGACTGAGGTATATGACTTCAGGGTGAGAACTGGAGGGACAACTGCCATTTTACCTGTGTGGGGTCCACCTTTCATGCAGTCAGCAGGCAGGTACCATCTTTCCTATGTTGACCACTCCCACCACACTTATGGCCAAATCTGAATTTGAATTGGTCTGGTGAGCTGCTTGCTCCACTCTGGTGACTCACTGAGACCCTGCCACATCCAACTCCATACTGCTCAAGGCTTTATCAGCAGCTGATTCTTATGGGAGCTGGCAGGAGACAGTAGGCCTTAGAGTTTCCTGGCATTTTGTAGAGCAACCCAAGGCCCAGTACTGTTGGCAGCCATCCTTGGTCTGCAGTGTGGCCTCTCAAATGCACCTTTGGTTTTAGCACAGGCAACAGACAACCATGGATCACTTTTTAGCCTCTACCAGGTAGTCCCCAGCTTTTCACAGATAGTAGATGACCTGGATCTGCCCTGGAGCCTCTCCCAAGAGGCCCCAGATCTGAGGTTGGGTTCAGATCACAGCAAAGCACCACCCAATTAGCCCTACAACTGGCACACACCCAGGGAAGTCTCAGCAGGCACCAGAGCCTGCTGGGGTGAATCTCACTCTGTAAAGTATGTCCCCTGCACAACAGCCCATAATATGTAGGTGTAGCCACACCACACAGCCAATCGGTCTGAAGGTCAAACTCATCCACTGACCTACCAATAGAAATCAAGGCTCAACTATAACAGGAGGGCACATATAACCACACAAAGGATGCTGCTCCTGAAGCACCTAGAGCAGGTGACCAGGGAGACTGTGCCAGGGCCCTACAAGGCACGTGCTACCTAAGGTCACCCAGCCAAGACTGGGAGATGTAGCAAATCTACCTTATACATAGAAACAAACACAGAAAGGCATCCAAAATGAGGAAACAAAGAAATACATCCCAAGTGAAAGGGCAGGAGAAAACTCCAAAAAAGAACTTAACAAAATGGAGGTAAACATTCTACTAGAATCAGAGTTCAAAACAATGGTAATAAGGATGCTAAAGGAACTTAGTAAGAAATTCAACGAAGAGATAACAAGCATAAAAAAGAACATAGAAACCATAAGAAAGAACCAGGCAGAAGTGAAGAATACAATAACAGAAATGAAGAATGCTATACAAGGAATTTACCAGCAGACTAGATGAAGCAGAGGATCAAATCAGTGAGTTGAAAGACAAGGTAGTAGAAAACACCCAAATGGAACAGCAAAAAGAAAAAAATCTAAAAAAAAATGAGGATAGTTTAAGAGATCTCTGAAACAACATCAAGCATAACAACATTCCTATCATAGGGGTACCAGAAGGAAAAGAGAGAAAGCAAGGGATTAAGAATCTATTTGAAAAAAATAATGACTGAAAACTTTTCTAACCTGGCAAAGGACATAGACACACAAGCCCAGGAAGGGAAAAGAGTCCCAAACAAGAGAAACCCAAATAGGCCCACACAAAGATACATTATAATTAAAATGGCAAAGGTTAAAGACAAAGAGAATTGTAAAAGCAGTGAAAGAAAGGCAACTAGTAACTTATAAGGGAGCTCCCATAAGATTGTCAGCTGATTTCTCAACAGAAACTTTGCAGCCTAGAAGGGATTGGCACAAAGTATTCAAAATGATGGAAAGCAAGGACCTACAATTAAGATTATACCTAGCAAGGAATCATTTAAATGTGAAGCACAGATAAAGAGTTTCCTAGACCAGAAAAAGCTAAAGGAGTCCATCACCACCAAACAGGTCTTACAAGGAATATTAGAGGGACTGCTTTAAGATGGAAAAAAAATCAAAATTATAAATAATAAAATGACAATAGCTGTGTATCTATCAACAATTACTTTCAATGTAGATGGATTAAAAGCTCCAAACAAAAGACATAGGAGGGCTGAATGGATAAGAAAACAAAACCCTTACATACGCTGCCTATAAGAGATTCACTTCAGATTGAAAGACATACAAACTGAAAACAAAGGGATGGAAAAAGTTATTTCGTGAAAATGGAAACAAACAAAAACGCTGGTCAAACTCACCCTCTGTATTACTTATATCAGACAAAATAGACTTTAAAACAGTCTATAAGAAGAGACAAAGAAGGACCCAGGAATCCTATTTCTGGGTATTTATTCATAAAATCTTAAGACACTATTTCAAGGGACATGTGCTTACATATGTTCATTGCAGCATTGTTTACAATGGCCAAGATGTGGAGACAGCCTGGGTGTCCATTGGTGGATGAACAGATAAAGGGGAGGTGATACATTTATACAATGGAGTATTGCTTGGCCAGGGAAGGAAATAGGTTCTTGTCATCTGTAGTGGGTGGATGGATGTGGAGGGTATTGTGGTGAGTGGAGTCTCAGATAAAGATAGACGCAATCTGCTTGTGCTTACATGTAGAATCTAAAGAACAAAATAAACAAAACAGAAACAAACTCATAGATACAGAAAACATTTGGATGGTTGCCAAATGGGAGGGGGTTTGGAGGTATGGGTGAAAAAGGGGGAAGGTATTAAGAAGTAAAAATTGGTATTCACAAAGTAGTTATGGAGATGTAGAGTATAGTATAAGGAATATAGTCAATAATACATAGTCAATACTGTAGTAACTAGGTATACTGTCAAATGGGTACTAGATTTGTTGGGTTGATAGATAGGAGAGGATTGGGGACAGGGTGAAAAAAGTGAAAGGATTAAGAAGTACAAATTGGAAGTTACAAAATTGTGGGGATGTAAAGTAAAGCACAGGGAATATAATCAATGATATGGTAATAACAATGTATAATGCCGGGTGAGTACTAGACTAGTCAGGGTGATCACTTCTTAAATTATATAAATGTCTAGCCAATAGGCTGTACACCTGAAATTATTATGAAATAATATGGAATGTCAACTATAATGGAAAAATTAAATAAGGGTGGAAAAGATGAAGGGGAATAATAGGACCAATTTCCAGGTATAAAACAAATAAGTCATAAAGATGTAATATACAGCATGGGGAATTTAATCAATAATATTGAGATGGCATAATATGGTGTCAGACAGTAGCTGAACTATCATACTGATCACTGGTTTAGATATATAAATGTTGCATATTTATCATGTAACTCTGAAATTAATTAATATTGTATGTTAGCTACATTTTTAATAAAAATCTTTAAAAAAGAATTACTATAAAAAATAGACAATTGGGAAAGCTGGGATGGCTCAGTGGGTTAAGTGCTCGCTTTGAAGCCCTGGGGACCAAGGATCGAATCCCGGCCCCGGCCCGTGTGGACCCACATGCTGAACTGGGGCGTACCCCCAGTTCAGTTCTTGCCAGGACCTATGAGGCCCCGTTCCTGCCCTGCACAGCCCTGTGCCCATCTGTGGAGTGAAACTATATGGAAAACTAATGTCAACTATAGAGACTACTCTGGGCCCTCCCCCTTCTCTCTGTCTCTCTCTGTCTCTGTTTCTCTCTGTCAAAAATCAATAAAATAAATCTTTAAAAAAAAATAGACAATTGGATAAAGTATGGCACATGCATACATGGAATATTACTCTGCCATAAAAAAGAATGAAATCTTACCATTTGCGACAACCTGGATGGACCTAGTGGGTATTTTGCTAAATGAAATAAGTCTGACAAAGGAAGAGAACTACTATATGATTTCACTTACATGTGGAATCTAAAAAACAAAGTGAATTAAAAAATAAAATAAATAAAAAACATTCACAAATACAGAAAAAAAACTGAATGTTACCAGATGGCAGTGGGGTTGGGGAGGCTAGGTGAAAAAGGTTAAGGGATTAAGAAGTACAAATGATTGGTTGTAGGGATGTGGGCTAGCTCAACAGATTGAGTGCTTGCTTTGCAACCACGAGGTCTAGGGATCGAATCCCGGCCCCAACTCATGAAAATCCATATGCTGAACTGCAGCACAACTGGTAACCACCAAGATGGTGGCAAATGTTCTCACCTCCTGTAGTATGGTTCCCACCCAGCGCAGCCCTACATCCACCTCTGTGGAATGAAACCATGTCACAAATAATGATGTATGGGGACTGCTCTGGGCCCTCCCCCTTCTCCCTCTCTCTCTCTCTCTCTCTCTCTGTCTCTCTCTCTCTCTATATATATATATATATATCACCTTCTGTCGAACAATAAAATAAATCTTAAAAAAATTACCAGTTATAACAATAGTCTTGGAATTTAATATACAGCATAGAGAATATAGTCAATAATATAGTAATATCTATGTTTAGTGTCAGATAAGTACTGGACTTATTGGGGGCATTACTTTGTAAGTTATATAAATGCCTAAGCACTATGTTGTATACCTGAAACTAATATAATAGTTTATGTCAACTCTAATTAAAAAATAAATTTTAAAAGAAGAATAACATTGTAACAACTTGGATTCTGATTTTTTTTTTTCTTAAAGGTTTTATTTGGGGTTTTTTTTTAAAGATTTATTTTTATTGTTTTTGATAAAGAGAGAAAGAGAGATACAGAGACAAAGACAGAGAGAAGGGTGAGGGCCCAGAACAGTCTCCATAGTTGTACATCATTGGTTTTTCCACATAGTTTCATTCCACAGATGGGCATGGAGCTGTACAGGGCAGGAACTGGGCCGGGGTCTCACCCCGGTGAGAACTGAACTGGGGGCACTCCCCAGTTCAGCATATGGGTCTGTGCAGGCTAGGGCCGGGATTTGATCCTCAGTCCCCAGGGCTGCAAAGTGAGCGCTTAACCCACTGAACCATCCCGACTTCCCCACCTTAAAGGTTTTGATTTGTTTTGTTTCTAGTAATTTGCCAGGACTTAGTTTGCAGACTATCTCCTGTAATTTGCAGCTGCTGATGATGTCTGTGCTCAGTTTTATTTTCCTTAATCCTTTTATTTATTTTTTATTTTGGCTTCCTAGGGGTCACCATTGTTGCTTTTTTTTTTTTTTTAAATTTACTGTTAAATTTGATGAGGTTACATTGGTTGGTAACAATTAGATAGTTTACAGATGTACAAGTCCACATCACATCATTCATGCATCGTATTATGTGCCCATCACTCAGTATCAGTTC
>PVKE010048351.1:0-11603 GCA_004027555.1 Craseonycteris thonglongyai | reverse complement strand
TTTCTGGGTTTTCAATTCTGTTCCATTGGTCCATGTGTCTGTTTTTCTGCCAGTACCAAGCTGTTTTGATTACTGAGGCTTTGTAGTACAGATAAAAGTCAGGCAGTGAGATGCCCCCAGCTTTATCCTTTTTTCTTAGGAGAGCTTTGGCGATTCGTGGTCTTTTGTGGTTCCATACAAATTTGATGATTTTTAAATATATTTCTTGAAAGAATGACTGTGGGATTTTGATGGGAATGGCATTGAATCTGTATATTGCTTTGGGGAGTATGGGCATTTTAACTATGTTGATTCTTCCAATCCATGAACATGGAATGTCTTTCCATTTCTTTGTGTCCTCTTTAATTTCTTTTAAGAGTGTCTTATAGTTTTCAGTGTATAAGTCCTTCACATTCTTTGTTAGATTTATTCCTAGGTATTTCATTTTTTGTTTGCAATGGCAAAGGGAATGGATCTTCTCATCTCTCTGAAGTTTCATTGTTGGCATACAAAAATGGAGTTGATTTTGGAACATTGATTTTGTAGCCTGCGACTCTTCTGTATTTGTCTATTATTTGTAATAGATTTCTGATAGAGTCTTTAGTTTTCTACATACAGGATCATGTCATCTGCAAAGAGTGACAGTTTAACTTTGGATGTATTCTTAATTGAATTTTTACAATAAATTGTTTCAGCAGGAGTAATGGCTTAGTGAAAGTACTTTCTATCTAGTATAAAATGGATATATTCTTTTAAATGTATTCAATTTAGATGAATGCAATATGTCTATTACAGTTATACGTATCTGTGGGCTGAATTGATGGGATGGCTATTACTATCTTTATAAACAAAACTGTATAATCAGTCTAGAGGAAGAAAACCCATATTTAAATTATATTTTACATACCCAATAAACACATATCAAAATCTTTATTTCAAATAGAAAATTTTTACCCATTTATTTCCAATGGATCTAATGATTATGAACATGGTCTCTCAGTAGTAGTCTTGTTTTTTTTTGTTTTTAACATGGTCCTGTCAATTCTTTTTTTTTGTTAAATTTGTTAGGGTAACAATAATTAGTAAAAATTACATAGGTTTTGGGTGTACAAGGGTTGACACACAGGAAGTGAGCCTCTCAAGATCTTTCTAACCAATGGGGCTCTTGTTTGTCATTTGGCGTGCTTGAGCTCAGCTGTATGTATTCCATAATGTGGATTAGACTTTTTTGACAAGATACATTGTTTTTCTCTGAGTTCAACAAAAATGTAAACAAATACTTTAAGAGCAGTTTTAGGATTCTAGAAAAATTAGATAGGAAGTACAGAGTGTTCTCATATATCCTTCCCAAGTCTTATTCATAGCTTTTAAAAATATTAACATTTCAAATTGGTGTGGTGGTTTGTGTTATCTGACAAACCACTATTGACACATTATTATTTGTTAGAGTCTGTAGTTTACATTAAGTTTCACACTTTGAGTTGCACAGTTATATGTGTTTAAATAGCCAGAAAAAAGTCAGAAAGAAATCAAAAGTATTTATTCCTTCATCCATTGCATGTATTCATTCATTCATTCATTCATGGGTGTTTGCTGGGCAATACTCATTAACTCTAAGATAAGGACTACAATTTAATGTTTTAATCAGTTCCCTTAGCCTGGGTAAATTTACATATCTTTTCATGTTCCTTATTGGTGAGGCCTGGGATGTTCTCTATTAGAAGCTGGTACTCCTTGCATCTTCCAGTCCTTGCATAGACTCATAATAGATTGCAACCAGTAAGGCTCATTGGTGTATGTGTGTTTTTATGTTTCATTGGTTGTTAAGGACAAACTCTGCAAACCAATCCATGACCTTTATAAACTTGTGCAATGCAGCATCTGTATCTGATTGATAACCAGTCTGGAAATTATTACTGCCTCTTTTTCCCATCATAGCAGACAAACATAGTGTAATAGCTATTATTACGTATGATTATCTTAGAGTGCACCTGGGACTGCCTTATACACTTTCTTAAGTATTTTTCTGGTAGGAGAATGATATATTAATTTATGCTAAAGTTGGAAGTTAAAGTTTGTGGTACTCATAAAATGTGGATAAACTGTGATTTTAACAGAAATGCATGTGTTTTCAAAAATAACATTGGTTTAAATACAGTCAATTTGGAAGTGTCTTCAAAAAAAGCAGTTGTATAAGCAAACTTTAAATATTGAATCATTGCTTCATGAACAGAAATGTAATCATCATTCTAGCATCTTGCCAAGAAGTCAGAAGAAATTTATCATTCTTTTCAATTAGAAATGATGCTGAGTTGTCCCCCAAGAATACCACCCAGAGACAAGTTCACATATTTAATGTGATAATATTTATCTTCTAATTTGAACAGCTCAAATGAATCATTAATAATAGGGGAAAGGTTCATTATCAACTCCAGGAAGTGGCTGGTGGACATCACACCTTCTCAGTTGTTGACAAAAAGGTCTAATTTTAGTCTCGTCCTTTTCTACATCTAGGAAACCAGAACTCAACTCTCAATGAATTGTAAGAAAAATAATTATGATAAAATAGGAAGAGTATTGTAAATCAAGAACCTGTGTTCAGATTGTATATCTATGTGCAGTTCTTATTTTAAGATAATTCTTCAAAGTCCCTTAGACTTCAAAAGTATACTAAAATAAAATAAAAAAAGATTTCAAAAAGTCTGAAAGTTTTATAATATGCCTTAACATTGCCCATGTAAGCCAGACTACCTATTATGTAGTGAGAAAAGCATTTCCTGTTTTTTAGTAATTAATTTAACTTATTCAACAAATATTTATTGATACTTCTAAGTAACAAGTATGTTCAATTCAATAGAATGCAAAAACCATGCTTTTTTATAAAAGAAGATAGTCACATCTTTCAGGAAGTATTAGTAATATTAATGTTAATTAAGCACCTATGACACTCTCTTGATTACGTGTGGGATTCCTAAATAGTCTAAAGGTTAAAAGTTATTGTGAGATAAGAATATCTGACATCCTAATTATGTAAACCAAATTTTAATTTAATAGCAGGGATTGGGCTTTCATATGAGATGGTAGGCTGAAGATGATAAGGTCTCTTCTCCCTCACTCAAGTTTTCACCAGAAAGTGAGAGCTGCTTTGAGACTCATGGGACAATGACATCATTTTAAAATAATTTTTTGTATCATACACACACAATGATGCCCATGCACATGCACACACATGATAATCCAAACATCCAATACCTACTTTTACTATGCACTGTACTAAATGCTTCCATAAAAATATTACACATAGACCAATCCCTCAAGCTATTTCCCTTAATTTATATTGAGATAACTGAAGCCTTGACAGTTGAAACTGCTGTAAGATAAAGGCTGAGATTCAGGTTAGTCAGTTTTCAAAGACTAATTTTTCTTTCTGTCACAAAAATAAAATAAATAAATGAATAAAACCATGTAAAAAGAGTTTTCCCTCACCCAATCTCTTATAGAGATACAGGAAGACAACGGGGACCAAAAAAGTTTTCTGAGTCAGCGGCAGCCACTTGATCATCAGAGGCAGGGGAAATACACTGTCTCTGAAGCAGGATTTTATTTGGGGCCAATATAATAGAGCAGGCTAGAGAATATTAGAATTCTTAAAGCTACCTCTTATACATAACTGTAAAAGGTCAAATGTGAGCTTTCAGGCAAAGAAGATGAATTCAATCCTCAAAGCTCAGAGCTGGTATTACTATCAAGGAGAAATGAAGAACAGCAATTGATTTTCTTTTTCTTTCTTTTTAACAGTCAGGACACGTTTTAACAACCGGTAGAAACAGAATTACCACCTTGTATTTTTCTAGTGCCCATCTCTCAGCTTCAAGAGTTTTATAGATTTTTAAAATTATAATTAGTCCTCTAACTCTCTCCAGGACCTGGGGGTTCTGTATCATCCTAACTCTACATAAAAGTTAGCAGAGAGAGTTCACGATTACCTGACATCTGGATACAGGCTAATTGGGTCAGCCATGAGCGTGGTGATTACTAGATCTGAAGTCAGGGAGATCTGGGTCTGAATCCGGTCTCTGCTCTTCATCTTAGAGCGAGTTTCTAAATGTTTGTGCCTTACCTTTCATACCTGTATATGAGGTAGTAATAAATAATATTTCATAAGGTTATTGTGAAGATTAAGGGAATTAAGATGTTTGATGTGCTTGGCAGATTTCTGGTTTACAATGAGAGCTCAGTGGATGTTAATGTGTAAGCAGCATTACAATAATAAAAATAATTAGGTAGCAAACACCCATATTTCTAATTAAATGCATTACTTTGTCAGAATACTTGTCACTTTACAGACATACCTATTATATGCACGAACGTAAAATTCTAGGTGTGAAAAAGTACTTTTTCTCTCCTTGTACCCAAATTATTAATTATGAAATATAATTAATTACTACAGAATTCTTGCTGAACTACAACATAAAATGCCCCCTGGCAATACTTAATGTTTTTCAGATGACTCTTATTAAGATAACTGTCATGTTCAATTTATAATTCATTTTCAAAATTTAATGAATCATTGAAAATGGTTATCAAGAAGTTATTTTTTATTTCACAAATATTATTTTTTCTGTTAAATAAGGTTCCAATGCCCCCTCTTCATAGGAAAACTGTGAGAAAATAAATTTGAATAACCAGCAAATCAACATCTGTATATGCTACATTGCACTCATCACCAAAAGTCTAGTTTCCATTTATCACCATAAAATTGACTCCTTTTACCCATTTTTGTTTTCCCTCAACCCCTCTTCCCCTCTGGTAACAACCAGTCTATTGTCTGCCTTAATGAATCTTTTGTTTGTTGTTCATCTGTTTTGTTTTTTGTTGTTGTTGTTTTGGTTTTTTGTTTGTTTGTTTGTTTGTTTGTATAATGTTAAAGAAACAATTATTCTTAACTGGTACAAACTAGGTAAACTCTATAGTAACTTGTAATTATTATTCTTTCACAATTTACAGTATTAACCTCTTTATATGTAATTATCCTGAGGTAAAGCCAGAATGAGAAATTAGCATTTAGAAGTTACTTAACAAGAGTTTTTTAAATATATGAGTGCTTAATGGTTACTTGGATGAATTTATGGTTAGGGGATGGAAAAATGGTTGGGTGAATGAGGCAACATAATACAATGGAAAGTGTGCCCCTACTTTACCATAATCTGATTTTGTACAAGTCATGATATTACTAAACATCATTTCTATCTCTTCAGCTAAAAGATACCTTTACACTATATGATCCCTGTGCTACCAGTCTTAAACCTTACTCTCCAGCCTAGATCATACCATTGAACCAACTCTGGCATATCTCCATAGATAGTCCAGTTTTGCACATGAGAACAGGCCTACTTTACACTGAAATATATCGCAGGCCACTTGGGTTATGATTCTTTTATTCAGCTCTATGTCTTAGCTCAGTTTTTAAGTTTTGCAAAAAATTCTTAAGGACTCATCTTTGTTATTTTCTTCTGTGATTCCTCTGGCCCTACCCAACTATTGGCTTATATTGTCTTCTGTCTAATATTTCTATCCTCAGGTCTCTGCTTCCCCATTCTGATGTCCAATCACCTGGTGGTGGGTTTATGCTCTTATTTCTGACTTTGATGAATACACTGGATTGTGAACTCTATATGTTTTGCTAATGGCATTTATATCACAATTGTGCATGCTTCCTTTCTTAATAAAAAGATTAGAATATGCCCTAGGGAATATCATTACTCCTTAGAAGGAAGGGAAATGGGCATATAAGCACCATTCCTGTCAAGAAAAATGAAGCTAGAAATGGGGTATGCAATTTAATCTGATGTTGTAAATGTGGACATTCATAGGAGATGGTATATGACTAAAATGTTGGTAGAACTACCTTATAATTATAACATTTTTCATTGGAAGTCATGTAATGTCATAATTTTAGGATGTTTTGGAGATAAAAAATGTTTAGATGAAGATACCAATCATAACTGGAGAAGCTTTACTCCTGGTCATTGAACTATCATCATAAAATACATAATCTGGGATGATATAAAAATACATTCTAATTACAGATTCAAACTTTTGTCTCCATCACCACCCATTCATACCCAGTTAATAAAGCTGAGTCATTTAAAGCACTGAGGCAGAGTTGCTCACTATTCAAAGTAGATGGTCAGCAGTGTCATAATCACGTAAGAACTATGGGTGAAGCAAAGTAGTCCCTAGTTCCAGTCCAGTCCCTAAGAGCATGATAAAAAATCACACTGAAAATGACTAGATGAGAAATAATGTTTTCCCCTAACTCTAAGCCTACTAAATAAAGAAAGTTAGCTCTACCTCAATATTAACTAATCCTGCCTTGCTTCTCAACAGTGTATATGCTAGCAGGCCCTTATTTCAGTTCTTTGAGTAACTAGGTTTTATCCTGATATTGAAGTCCACATTCTCATCACTGGATACATCCTCTCCAATAGCTTTTATATTCCCCTTTAGCCTAGAATGTAACCAAATTCCTTCTTCAACTCTCACATAGGCAAGACAGATATTTGGTTTACTTTTGTTGTTTGTTAATGGTACTCATATCCTCTCTGATTTTTGCCATGTTTGTAAGCCTCTTATATTTGGGCTTAAATCATTACTTTCCCATATGTAAATTTATTAATTGCCCATCACTTCACTCACCCCTGTGAGAATCTGCCTAAATTCTTTGTCCTTGCTTTCTTTTCTGGGCACTGATACCCTTATAATTTAGGTTTATGTTCTGATTTCTTTTTATAAAATTGATCATTTTGTAGAAACAAAGCCAAGATCCATCCTTTATTTTGTTCATTCATTTTTATGCATATTTATGTATTAATAGCATCCTCTATGTGCAAGTCATTCTTTTACTTAGGCACTGGGATAATAAAGAAGAATTTGCAGAATGATAGAAGGTATAAATATGTAAGCCACCATTTTTCATTAATTTATGTAATGCATATTAAATAAGCACCTGCCTGGGCAAGACAATATGGTGGCATTGTGGACACAAAAATGAATGCAGTAGGGATGCTGGGATGGCTCAGCAGGTTGAGCTCTTGCTTTGCAACTGCAAGGTCTGGGGAGTTGAGTCCTGGTCTTGGCCCATGCAAACTCATATGCTGAACTGCGGCACAACTAGAAACCACTCGATGTTTCTCACCTTTCATGTGGGAGGCCCCCAGTTTGATACCTGCCCTGTGTTGCCTCACATCCACCTATGTGTAATGAAACCAGGTACCAACTAATGATGTACAACTGTGGAGACTGCTCTGAGTTCTCTCCGTTTCTCTATGTCTCGCACTCTCTCTCTTGCCTTCTTTCAAAACAATAAAATAAACCTTTAAAAAAATTATTCACTATCATGTGGCACATCCAGTAATAGAACTAAATAGGTTAATATGAATTGATAGAAGATGACACTGATAAGGTAGGAAGGAGCTTGTGTAGTGTATTAAGGGGGTTGGCCTTAAAAAAGACATGGAAAAGCATTGCTACTTATTACCATGGGAGTAAGGCATAGTTTATTTGAATTAAAATTCCCTCTCCACTTATTAACTCAATGGCCAGGAGTGTGTGGTCTCTCAAAGTGCTGGCTAATGAGTCTATAAAATGTAGATTTAATAGAACTTATATTTGGAGGGAGGTTGTAAGGAATGAATGAGATAATTTGCATACTTAGCCTAATACCTGACACATATTTTGCTCAATAAGTATTTATCACTATTATTCTATAGGTAATGAGAAAATTTGGGAGGATTTTAACTAGAAGAGAATCTTTAATGTAGCCACAGCTGTATTTGAGATGAAGCATAGTCAAAGTTATAAGGATAACAGTGTTGAAAAACATGTGATGAATTCATTGGTAATTCCCATCAGGAACTGATGCTTGTGGAAGAAGCTTAGGCTGAAATTAAAGAGTGTGGATAAATAAAAGCTATAGCTGTAGTATGAATGGGGTTACCCAGAGAGAGTGTGTTGAGTGGATATCAGTTGGGTGAAAATGAACCTTTGTGCCACACAATAATGTAAATGGTAATATCAACAGAAAAAAATGTCTATGAAGGAGACAAGGTAGGAATTAGTATGGTTGCATTTGGTAACAAGTAACATAATGGAGGCTTTCTCCTTCTGGAAAAGTCACGGAAAAGGCTTCCAAGAGGGACCAAAGAGCTGGGTTTGGGAAAGGAGTACAAACCTACATTTTAACAAGGTGGAAAAGGCATTACATACAAAGAATAGCAAATCCCAATACTGATGATCTCAATGAGGCTAAAATACTTGACATGGAGGTGAGTGATATAAAACAATGTAATCAATGTCCTAATAAAATGTAGTAGTTCAGAGGCCTTGTAGTGTTTGAGATGAATCGGTGGATAGGCAGAAGAGATAGTGCCAAGTATTCCAGTTACATAAGTCAGCAGAACCACAAGCTGGAAATGGGTGGTAAGAAAGAAAACTAACAACCATGTTGCATCTGGGGGTTCCTTTGTGATAATTCATTATTTGTTTATTGATAAGTTAGGGATAAGGCTGAACTGAAAGTTACTTCCACAGTGCCATAAACTGCCAAAAATTAATGAGCCTCACTGTATTATTTCAGTCACAGTAGAATTATGTAACAACTTGAATAATGTGACATCTGGTTATGCTATTAGAGAGAAATATAACCAGTATTTTTGCCTTTTTTTTGAAGGACTTTCCAGAAAAAGAGAAGAATACAGCAAAGGCCCTGGACGATGTAAAGGCAAACTTTTACTGTGAATTATGTGACAAACAGTATCACAAACACCAGGAATTTGACAATCATATAAATTCTTATGATCATGCTCATAAGCAGGTAAGCCAAAGCTGGAAAAAAAATTATTTATATTTTTGGATATACACCTACAAAACAGAATGTGTGCATTTGACCTTATTTATTATCATCTAATATGCTAAGGTAAAACCATTTTATCTTTCTCTTTCTCTCCCTTTTTTCCCCCCTGAAATGCTGTGTTTTCTGTAAATGTTAGGTGAAATATTTTTTCCTAAAACTAGTGTAAAATGGTAGGTGAACTTAGAGATGATCTAAGACTAGATTCACATTTATTTTAGAATTATGTATATGGAGAAGCAAGAACCTAGTAAAACTCATATCAAATTCAAAACTACCTAGATAGTTAGTGGCAGAACTAGAACAGTGAACCAGTAATAGGTCAGAATCTGTTATAGAGTTCTTTGAAGTGTTCTAAGGTATAAAGAATACTGTGTCTTTGGGAAAGTAATTCTTAATTAAAGGTTATATTTTTTCAGCAATACTCTCTAAGGAGTGTCAAAGTGGTTATTTGAAAAAGGCAAAGTTGAGGGATTATGGCAAATGGAAACATTTCTTTTCCTTAAAAGGATATAAACTTATCAGCATAGGTATTTTGCACAGAACTGCTAATATTCTCTGTTTTTATCAGTCTGTGAAAGAGGAAGCTATTGTTCTCATCCTGTTAGACCTTATCTTTACTGCATGAGGTATGGAGGCATTGGCTATTTTGGACTTAGGCATGTTAAATACCATTCAGAAAGAAATTCCAGGTGGCCAGAGGATTACTGCTAACAGCTGTGAGAAGGAACACGCTCCTGATGCTAAATGAATCAAATATCTTGGAATATATGAGTGTCTTATATAATCAAGACCTAATAAAATAAGATACCTACCATATTCCAAGATATCTGGAGTAATAAATAAATATGTTATTTATCCATAGTGAACAACAATGAATATTTTGACTACCATCAATAATATTTATTGAGTGAATACAAAATAGATGGCCTTGGGGGATGCAAGATGCGGTGTTTATTGTTAAAGATGCAGCATGTGTGTACCTGACTAAACTTCACTGACAAGAGCAAGAAAAATGAGATAAATTGTTTCAGGATGGTGAGTCCCAAATGTTGGTGTGCATAACAATAACTTTGGAACTCGTTAATAATGTAGATCCCAGACTCTTTTTCATATTCTAATTCAATAGTTTAGTGATGGGCCCTTTTTAAAAATGATATAAAAGGGCATTTTTCAAACATATATAAAAATGAACTTTGTGACTACCATCCAACTCCAAGATCAATTTTCTTTCATTTACACCACCACTACTTTTCCCCCTCCCACTATCATTATGCGTTATTTTGAAGTCATCTTATCATTTCACCTGAAAATATTTCAAGATATATAATGATGCTAATACAATATAGTCATTATCATATATAAAAAAACAGTAATATATTAATATCAGTTAGTGGTCTTGTTTCCTTAGTTGTCTCATAAGTAATTTATGAGATTGGGTGTGTTGAAATCAGTTTCCAAAAATATCCATCCACATATTTGGTTGACATATCTTTAAGTTTCTTTTTTTTTTAAGATTTATTTTTATTGTTTTTGACAGAGAGAGAGAGAGAGAGAGAGAGAGATACAGAGACAGAGACAAAAAGAAGGGCGAGGGCCCAGAACAGTCTCCATAGTTGCACATCATTGTTTTTTCCACATAGTTTCATTCCACAGGTGGGCAGGGCTGCACAGGACAGGAACTGGGCCGGGGTCTCAGCCCGGTGAGAACTGAACTGGGGAACTCCCCAGTTCAGCATGTGGGTCCACAAGGGCCGGAGCTGGGATTTGATCCTTGGTCCCCGGGGCTGCAAAGTGAGTGCTTAACCCACTGAGCCATCCCGGCTTCCCCTCTTTAAGTTTCTTTTAATATACAGTTGACCCTTGAACACCATGGGTTTGACCTGCATAGGTCAACTTATATGCCAATTTTCTTCAATATGTATATATACTGAAGAATAATTTAGAGATTTGGGACAATTTGAAAAACTCAGATGAAATGTGTAGACTAGAAATATTGAAAAGATTAAGAAAAAAGTTAGATATGTCATGAATACAAAAATATGGGTAAATTCTAGTCTATTTTATCAATTACTATCATAAAATATACACAAATTTATTATGAAAATCAGAAGTTATCTAAACTTATACAGAAAACACAGACCATACATGGTGCTACTCAATTGAGAAAAATGTGAACAAATGTAGAGATGCTGCATTAAATCATAACTGCATGAAATTAATTTTACTGCATACTGTACTACTGCAATAAATTTGTAGCAACCTCCTGTTGCTATTGTGGTGAGTATAAGTATTTGCAGTATCTGCTGAAAACACCAATGATGCTAATCATCTCCACATAAGCAATTCATCTCCCCAGTAAATTGTGTATCATAGTAAGCAGTGATCTCTTGAAATTCTCATATATTTTTTATGAAGTTTAGTGTAATACTGTAAACGTTGAATAAAACCATGGGGCCTATACAAAGTGGCCCTGGTGATGTTGGAAGGGTTCCCAATGAGCAGAGAAAACCCATGATATCGCACAAAAGATTTGAATAGCTTGATGTGCTCCATAGGATGAGGTCAGCAACTGCATGGTGCTTGTTCACCATTGCAGAGGAAGGAAGGAAGGAAGGAAGGAAGGAAGGAAGGAAGGAAGTTGGCCTTTATCCTTTCCCTGAGACTCACAGGAGATGGATGACATAGTTTCCACATAGGGTATTTTATATGA
>PVKE010048350.1:0-11574 GCA_004027555.1 Craseonycteris thonglongyai | reverse complement strand
GCTTTGAGGCCACGAGGACCGAGGATCGAATCCCGGCTCCGGCCCAGGCAGGACCCACATGCTGAACTGGGGAGTTCCCACAGTTCGGTTCTCTAGCTGTCTCTGTCTCTGTCTCTCTCTCTATCTGTCAAAAGTAAAATAGAAATAAATATGCACTGAAGATAAAATAATTACTCTCTATAAATATAAAAAAAAAAAAGATATTAAAAAAAAAAAAAAAAAAGAATAAAAACACTTTAAAAGATGAAAAGGATCTCTGAAATCAATTCCATCACCACCTTCTGACAAACATGGAAAGCAAGGCTCAGAAAAGGCACAAGTTAGTGCGACCAGATTAAAAATTTGAATCCAGTCTTGTGCTCAATATTCTTTCAGTAATAACACAATGACTCTTAATCAACAGGTTTTAACTGAATGGAAATGAAGTGTGGAGGAAAAGGTTTCAAGTATTTTCAAGCATGAACAAACAATACCACCAAGAGAACTGACTAAATCAAATGGAAGACCCGATCTGTGAAATACAATGTTTTGTTTTAGATATGTTGAATTTGATGTAACATATTTGTCCTTGGGAGTTATACAACACAACTATTTTTCTAGGAGGTCATTAATAAATTATGTAGAAGCCTTGAGTCTGACCTTCCTAGTCAAGTTATTAACAATGGAGATACTGAAAAGTATTTCTAAAGAACAGCGCCACCAGTAAGACCAGAGTACATCACCAAAGGAAAATTTAATACGGAAGGTGAGCAAGAATGTTTGGGAATAGCAGCATAAACTTCTGTAAAATGTGTCTTAATAATGTTTAAGGGGAAGTCGGATGGTTCAGTGGGTTAAGCGCTCACTTTGCAGTGCCAGGGACCGAGGATCAAATCCCAGCCTGGCCTTTGCGGACCCATATGCTGAACTGGGGAGTTCTCCCAGTTCAGTTCTCTCTCTGTCTCCGTATCTCTCTCTCTCTCTCTGTCTGTCAAAAACAATAAAAATAAATAAAATAATGTTTAAGAATTTTCATCATACTTAACATTTTAAAACAAACCCCATTACTTAATTTTTTTTTTTTAAGATTTATTGTTTTTGACAGAGAGAGAGAGAGAGAGAGAGATACAGTCAGAGACAGAGAGAAGGGGGAGGGCCCAGAACAGTCTCCATAGTTGCACATCATTGGTTTTTCCACACAGTTTCATTCCACAGGTGGGCGGGGCTGCACAGGGCAGGAACTGGGCCGGGGTCTCACCCTGGTGAGAACTGAACTGGGGGCACTCCCCAGTTCAGCATATGGGTCCACACGGGCTGGGGCCGGGACTCAATCCTTGGTCCCCGGGGCTGCAAAGTGAGCACCTAACCCACTGAACCATCCCAGCTTCCCCAACTTGATAATTTTATTTAACAACTTTTTTTAAACCACCTTCTTTACAGCATAGTTCTCTTTTCATCTCTAACCTGGCTTTAATTTTTCCATTTATTTTCTTATTTGTTTAGAATAGTAATTCTTCCTATTTCTCTTTTTATTATGTTTTCTTACACTATTTAAGAGTCTCAAGAGAAAGGTGAAACAAACCAAAATGTGAGAAATGATCATTTAGATACAATAAAAAGACAGCAAGAAATATAAAACCAGGGGGAAAGCCGGGACGGCTCAGCGGGTTGAGCGCTCGCTTTGAGGCCACGAGGACCAGGGATCGAATCCCGGCTCCGGCCCAGGCAGGACCCACATGCTGAACTGGGGAGTTCCCACAGTTCGGTTCTCTAACTGTCTCTGTCTCTCTCTCTATCTGTCAAAAGTAAAATAGAAATAAATATGCACTGAAGACAAAAAGATAATTTCTCTCTCTATAAATGTGAAAAGATAAAAAAAGAAAAAAAAGAAAAAAAGAAAAGAAATATAAAACCAGATGGCAAGATTGGTAAAGTACTAACAAGGAATAATAGCAACTGGAGAAAAAGTGAAAAAACAAAACAAAACAGAACAAAACCATGCTAGCAGGACAGAGCGCACAGAAAACACAAACACCTGGCAAAGTGTTTGAACCCTTTCATACACAGCTCCAATGCTATTTTCCAAAACACAAATGATCTCTACACTTGATCCTCACTTATTGCACCTTCACTTTCTTCGTTCCTCATATTGGTAAAATCTCTCCCATCCAGGTTCAATGTTTACTTCAAAACCCAGCTCAAGAACAAGAGAAAGCCTAGTATAATATGGGAAAAGGCTTAAAATAACAAAATCTAGATATGAGTCTGTTATGCCACTGTTGTCTTAAAATAAATTAAGGTTCTTCTTACCTAATTCTCATAATCCTGGTGCTCAAAAATCAAGTCAGGGGAAGCTGGGATGGCTCAGTGGGTTAAGCGCTCACTTTGAAGTGCCGGGGACTGGGGATCGAATCCCGGCCCCGGCCCGTGTGGAACCATATGCTGAACTGGGAGCTCCCCCAGTTCAGTTCTCTCTCTGTCTCTGTCTCTCTCTGTATCTCTCTCTCTTTCTGTCATAAATAAATATATATTTAAACATTTATTAAAAAAAAAAAAATCGAGGAGAAAAAAAAATCAAGTCAAACATGAGTGTTGGGTGAAGAGGAATGGGACACATGGAGCATGAAGAAAATAGTTACTGTTCTACCACTTCCCAAATTCTTAACTCCTTATTCCCACTCTTATGTTCCAACCCTAAGAGCACTTTATCAATTGGATAAAAAATAAAATAAATTTCTTCTACTTTTTTATTAATATTTTTTGAAGAATATAGCAGGAAATATTTTGATATCCATTTCCAACCCTAGATATGAAAGGATATTTAGATAAAATTAAATTAAAAGGTTCTGCCCCACCGAGACTAACTTGAAAAGAGAGAGAACATATCGGTATCCATAAACAAAATGAAATAAATGCCTATCTAGTAGTATGAAGGGCAGGTGCTATACTGGGATTCAGAGACTGAACAGTTACAGGCGCAGGCAATCATATATAGTAAGCCAGGCAGGGTTTAAATCTGTGGAGGAGAAAGGGTATTCCAGGCAGAGAAAAAAGAGTAGGCAAGAAGAATAAGAAGCATGCTAGGGAAGGGAAGTAGTGAGACAACAATGAATAAATCAGTGCGGTTCAAAAAGAGGACCAAACTAATTTATTCATTGAAGGGAGAAGTAGACTGTGCCACGGGTTTTAGATTTTTTTGATCATATATACAATAGGGAGCCACTAAAAATTTGTGTGGAAGCAATATATGGCAAGTTTATTCCTACTCAGGAATGACTGGCTTCTTAACATTTGGATCAGTTGTGTCCAATCTTTTGGCTTCCCTGGGCCACAACGAAAAGAACTGCCTTGGACCACACATAAAACACACCAACACTAATGATAGCTGATGAGTTAAAAATAACAAAAAAATCATAAAAAAAAAGAAAAAATCTCATAATGTGGTGATGCTGAGATAGCTCAGCAGTTGAGCGCTTGCCTCACAATCGCAAGGTCCAGGGTTCCATTCCCAGACTCAGCCAGTACAAACCCATATGCTGAACTACAGCACAGCTGGTAACTGCCGGGATGGCTCCACCCAAAAGGTTCTAGCTTCCCACGTGGGAGGCCCCTGGCTTGGGTCCCACCCCATGGAGCCCCACATCCACCTGTGTGAAATGAAAACATGTCACAACTAAATGATGTACAACTATGGAGACTGCTCTGGGCCCTCCCTGCCCTTTCTTTCTTTCTCTCTCCTCTCTCACTTTCTCTCAAACAATAAAATAAGTTGTTTTTTTTTAATCTCATAATGTTTTACGAAAGTTTACAAATATGTCTTGGGCCACATTCAAACCTGTCCTGGGCAGCATGCAGTTGGACAAGCCTGATTTAGATCTCTTCAAATATTACATCAAAAAAGTTTTCTCGAACTACCCTGTAGAAGCTGCTTGCCCACTGTCCCAGACAATATAAATGATCTAGCTATGCTTTTTTGTCATAGCAATTAAATCACTACCCTTTTCATACTTTGTGTGTCTCCCTCATTAGAATGCAAGCTCCCACTCACTACTAAAATAGAAACCTGTGTCCATTTCTGTATCTGCATGCAGCACAGGTGAATGAATGAATGAATGAATGCTGATCATAGCAATCAGCACTAAGATGTCCCAGAAAGATGAAAAAATAGATCACTTCTTGAAGGGCAATGTTTTAACTTTTACTGTGAATTTTTTGCTTTCTCCTTCAACCCTCATTAAACTGACACCTCTCATTCACCCTTTTCTATTTCTTCCTGTGCTTAATTTCCAGTATTACTTAAATTTCATTATTCCAAGCACTACTATACTAAATACCATAAAAAAGAAAAAAAAAACTAATCTAAATTTGGAAGATTTACAAATTACCCAAGAACATTAATATATATGCCTATTATTTTTTGATCCTATAAACCTTAAAAAGCCAATGGGGGGAAGCCGGGATGGCTCAGTGGGTTAAGTGCTCACTTTGCAGCGCCAGGGACCGAGGATCAAATCCCGGCCCCGGCCCCATATGAAGAACTGGGGAGGCCCCCCAGTTCAGCTCTCTCTCTGTCTCTGTATCTCTCTCTCTCTCTGTCATAAACAATAAAAAAAAAATATATATATATATATATATATATATATATATAAATTGATCTTTAAAAAAAAAAAAAATCCAATGGGATGATATATATTCAAGATATTTTATTCTGCATAGGTCAAAGTAAACACCAAATGCTTTTAAAAGTTCCCTTGATGAGTAAAAATCATCAAACTAGAGAGGATTTTACTAAGTCATTTGGTATTGCCACCTGTACATCAAGGTAGAGCTCATTAAATAAAAAAATATATATTTCCAGTTATAGACAATCCATTTTACCTGATGTTTGTAGTTAATCACCTGCACAATAAAACTATTTTTCAAGTTTTCATATAATACCATGTGTTTGTTCCCTTCTATGTTCACTGCCTACATACTCTAAACCAGGGGTCTCCAAACTACGGCCCGTGGGCCGGATGCAGCCCGCAAGGCCCTCTCATCCAGCCCATGGAGAACTTTTTATCTGAATAAAATAATATTAAATAAATAATTAAAAACAACATCTATGTTTTGTTTCTTTTTTATTTGGACCTCGAGTGTGTAGTCAGCCCCCAAACTGCTATTTGATAGTTAATGCGGCCCGCGGGCTGAAAAGTTTGGAGACCCCTGCTCTAAACGATGCATTTAACTCCACCCTCCCTTTTTGAACAAACAGCCTCAGAGAACACTAGTTTTTTCAGACTTTTTAAAATGCAGTTTATAAAACTGTGTATTAACTCTAAAAAAGATATGAAGAGTTCAGGGAATACTAAGAAAGGTGATTCCTGGTTCTTAGGTAACAAGCATTTATTGAGAATCATTATACATAAAAACAAATGTGACACTGAAATATGTTAACCAGGCACCAGAATATGAAAAAAAATCTTCTTCAACAATAACTTCCAGGCAACATTCTATTTACTTGGTAGTAACTAGTCTTTGCTACTTTATATTATTTCAAGAGTCATCCTAAATACTAGGTTCAAGATTTAAGATTTGCTTCAAAAAACTAACAAAAAGAGGATGCCGGGATAGCTCAGAGGTTGAGCACTTGCTTTGCAATAGCGAGGTCCTGGGATGGAATCCCAGCCCCGGCCTGTGCAATCCCGTATGCAAAACTGTGGTGTAAATGGTAACAACCAGGATGGTAGTGAAGGTTCTTGCCTCTCATGTGGAGGCCCCCAGTTTAATTGCAGCCCCACATCCACCCCATATGGAATGAAATATGTCAAAACTAATGATGTACAACTTTGGAGACTGCTCTGGGCCCTCCCCTCTTCTCTCTCACCTTCTCTCAAACAATAAAATAAATCTTGGAATAAAAAAAAACTAACTAAAGGACAGAGAGGTCACAAATGATTATAAATAAATAAGGTAGCTATGGTAAAATATTTAGTAAGTTGCTGTGTGGGCACATGAAGTTCAATATACAAATCTTTCTACTTTGTTTATAATTGGAATTTTCTACTAAAAATGTCTAAAAGATTCTTCCCTCATACTGACTGAAAGAATCATAAAATATACTATAGAATAAAAAATTTTAATTTGTATTTTATTAAAAAATAACTAGACAATAGTACAGTTCATCATATCTACATACGTCTAGCTATATTTAACCATTAAACAAATATCATGACCAACCTGACTAGAGACAGATTAAACCGGAACAAGATTCTACAATACAGTATATGACCTCTGGGTTACCAAAAAAAAATCACCTCTATAAGCCTTAAGTATATGAGGGTTGCCTGTGAAGGATCCAGCCATGTCACCCTTCTCATTATGTTGACAACAGTTGGGATTTTTCCAGACAGCCTTCATATCAGGTCATTTTAAGTATGTAAAATGAATGGGAGCAAGAATATTGAGAATGACAGAAAACGAGAAAAGTTATTTTGTAAGAGCATTACGTATCCCAAGTTGAATAGTTCAGGGTATTAATGTGCCAATTAAAATGCCGGCAATGCTCCAAACTGTATTTAGGATTTTGTTTTTCAAGTATAACAGTAAAGCTTTAATTATTTACTGGTAAGCTTTTAATGTGCCTCTGATTTCATAGGCACAAAATATGTTTTTGGTTTAGGCAGTTTCTAGAAATACTTATTAAAGGAATACATATTTTTGTAGTAACTGAGAATAAAAATATAAACAGCACATCTGCTTAAGAACACAATGCACTTTAAAAGCAAAGTCTTGTAAAACCTGGGTTAACTGGCATTTTTCAAATTGGGAAACTCTAGAAATTGGCTGATATAAATTAAAAAAAAAAAAAATCATGCCAGTAATTTGTGATTTTTCTGGGTTACCCAGAGTAACCTAAAACAAACCATTTGTGAGAAATAGATCATTTAGTTTAAAACATCTAAAGACTAATTTTTCACATCTGCATGTTAAACCACTGCTCTCTTATTTTGATAAGAAACTCAACAACACCAGGATACTCTTCAGCACCTTATCTGTTAATAGGTAACACATTTCTCACTAACAGTTACTAATTTTTGAAACTCAAAGTTAGTTCTGAAACATATTTATTTAGCATTCTACTTCTGGGTGGATCAATTATTCATTCAACACAATGGAGGGACACTGTTCTAGATGCTGGGGGATATATCACTGAACAAACAATGCCCCTGCTCTTTTAATGAAACTTACATTCTAGTGGCTGGATGAGAAAATTTTGTGCAGGTTTACTTCTTATCACTTATTCTGCTTCTCCATACTTTCATGGTTCTTTTACATATGTACTATCAAAGAGACTTCAGCAGTTTTAAAGTTCAGGTTTGTATGCACCCAAGTAACTGATTTAAGGCCTTAAAAAAAAGAGTTAAGAGAAGCAATAAAGGAGTTTTAATTAGTAAAAATTGCATTTCGGATAAAACCCAGAACTTTTTAGGGCACCATAAAATCAACTTAATCAGAATTTTTGACAACCAATAAATCCCATCCAATCACTTCAAAAAGGCAGATAAAATTTTACTTTATCCCTGTCTCTATTTCTCAGTATCAGTTCTTTAAATTCTATTTCTGAGCAGAATTTCTTTTTTTAACAAAATTTCATGGGAATTTTCTATACTTAAAATGTGCAAAACTCTAGTTGAAACAGGAAAGACTGGCCTATCCCTATGTCCTTGGTACGTACATGTGATGCCTCCAAGAACATTTCAGAAATATCTGTAAGTCAATATTCTAGGTAATTGTCTTATCTAAAAACAACATTAACAACAACATTTAAAAAATATTTAGATTTGGGAAGCTGGAATGGCTCAGGGGGTTAAGCACTCACTTTGTAGCCAAGGAGCCCGAGGAATCAAATCCTGGCCCCGGCCCAGGTGGACCCATATGCTGAACTGGGGTGTACCCCCAGTTCAGTTCTTGCAGGGGCCTATGCTAGAAGCTCCTGGCCCAGTTCCTGCCCTGCGCAGCCCTGTACCCACCTGTGGAGTGAAACTATATGAAAAATGAATGCTGTCAACTATGGAGACTGCTCTGGGCCCTCCCTCTTTTCTCTGTCTATCAAAAAACAATAAAAATAAATCTTAAAAAATATATATTTAGATTTAAATTACTCAAGAGATTCCTACCTACATGACATAATATACTGTGATTCTTTTTTATTTATTTTTGACAGAGAGAGAACTGAGCTGAGGGAGCTCCCAGTTCAGCATATGGTTCCGCACGGGCCAGGGCCGGGATTTGATCCCCGGTTCCCGGCGCTGCAAAGTGAGCGCTTAACCCACTGAGCCATCCCGGCTTCCCCTGTGATTCTTTATACGTCATTTGATTAGCACAATTTCTCTGAGTTTTAATTTTTCCCACCTATAAAAAAATGATCTTATGCAAAAAAACATGATAACATGTCATCGACAAAATTAAAATTGTACTAGGATTAAGGCTATAATAAAATTAGTAGAGATGCTGGGATGGCTCAGCGGGTTGAGCACTCACTTTGTAACCCCTAGGTCCAAGGATCGAGTCCTGGTCCCGCCCATGTGGACCCATGTGCTGAACTGTGGTGTGCTTCCCATGGGGGAAGGGGAGCAGTTTGGTTCCTGCCAGGGTGAGTTTCCATGTAAGAGGCCTCCAGCTCATAGGGGTGTGGCTCCCATGTAGGAGGACCCTGGACAGTTCTCACCATGAGTAGCTCCGAGCCTACCTGTGTGGAATGAAAGTATGTCGAAAAATTGGTGATTACATCTACGGAGACTGCTCTAGGTCCTCCCCCCTTCTCTCTGTCTCTGTCATAAACAATAAAAAATAAATCTTAAAAAAGAGTCGGGAAAGGCGGGATGGCTCAGCGGGTTAAGCACTCGCTTTGAAGTCCCAAAGGCCAAGGATCGAATCGCGGTCCCGGCCCGTGTGGACCCATTTGCTAAGCTGGGGTGTCCTTCCCATGAGAGACAACCCCAGTTCAGTTCTTGACCCCCGGTTCGGTCCCTGGCTCAAGGGGGCATGCCTCCCATGCAGGAGGCCTCCAGCCCAGTTTCTGTCCTGTGTGGTCCCTGCCCACCTGTGTGGAATGAAATCATGTGGAAAACTGATGACATTAACTATGGAAACTACTCTGGGCCCTCCCTCTTCTCTGTCTCTGTCAAAATCAATAAAATAAATCTAAAAAAAAAAAGTAAAAAAATAAAAATTAGTAGTGGCCATTTCTGAACATAAGACAAGCACATTATGAGAGTACACAAGGGCTATCTGGAAAAAATCCAGTTATAAATGCCTCTGTTTTTCATATTACATTGCTGGATACTCTGCAGACAGCCCTTATACATTTCCACCTCTGCTGGTCTTAATTTCAAGCTTCTGTTACCATCTCTGCTTTAGATTTAATGCCTTCTGTAAATTATTATCACCCATCTTTTTCTAGGAATTAAATGGAAAGACTTTTTTTTTTTTTTAGGTACTTCAATATTACTTATCTTTCCTCAGGGAAGATATATACCAGGTGTGTGTGGGGAGGAAAAACAACAACTCTGCTTAGGTTTTCTGCACGGGGAGGAAGAAAATATCCTACGTGAACAGGGAAACAACCCTAGCCTTTGAAAAATAGCAGCTTCCTAGATTATAAGACATATTCATAATTCTTATAGAAGTCATAATCCAAAGATACATATATACACAATTATTCTGATTCTTTGCTCTACATTTTTCTTCCTCTGAATGATTTATTAGCTAAAGATTTAGTTATGTCAAATTAATGAAAAGTAAAATGCTACCAGGGCATTTCAATCAAATTGAATCCCAAAAATATTTCATGCTAATTGTTGGTTATGAGCCTGTTTTTAGAAATCACATACTCCATCTCCAAGTGCTGGATATAAAGTTCAACAACTTTATAATGAATAAAACCAGAGAATACATTTCTGTGTATTCTTCTACTAAATAATTTAAACTACTGGTGAACCATATTTTGCTAGAAGTGAAAGATCTGAGGAACAAGGTCATGAAAACTAAAGGGCAACCTTTAATTATACAAGAAAAACACACTATAAAATCAAGTTATAAGTCAAATTCTTTTTATCCTGCATGTAATATGTTAAAAAAAAGGGGGGGGCATCTTCAACATAAAGAGGTACAAACTATTAAGACTGAAAAGTATTTGTTCTACAGAGATAGACTGCTTAAAGTGACAGCTCTATAATTACAAACCACTTGTACATAGGATAAACTGTTAACCCTTTTTAATGACAGTCAGGAGAAAGTCACACTATGGACGGTTTTAAGTTCTCAAGAATACCACTTTATGACAATCCCAGAGACTCATAAAGCCCTATAGCCAGTCCTTAAAACTCTACTTAAATTCTGAAAGAGGGTCACAACTACTAGACCCCATTCTCACATATGACAATCTCTTCTATAGTAGAATGACAAAAGGGAGATATTTCTCATCTAGAGTTTTCCTGGCAAGTGCCTTCAGAAGGGCTTTCCTTAACTGTTTTTTTGTGTAATCTAAGATATCAACAATTTTAAGCCTCGTCATTAAATTCTATACCATGACAGAAATATTACCAATTAAAAATAGTATTTTTTCTATCAACAATTTTGAGAGGCATATTTCACAGATGTTAAAATTTGAAAAAATGTGCATCTCATAAACCCACCATTAAGAATTTTACAAGAAGGGAAAGCTGGGATGGCTCAGCAGGTTAAGCGCTCGCTTTGAAGCCCTGGGGACCGAGGATCGAATCCGGGCCCCAGCCCATGCGGACCCACATGCTGAACTGGGGTGTGCCCCCAGTTCAGTTCTTGCCGGGACCTATGCGGGAGGCTCCCGGCCCAGTTCCTGCCCTGCACAGCCCTGTGCCCACCTGTGGAGTGAAACTGTATGAAAAACTAATGTCAACTATGGAGACTGCTCTGGGCCCTCCCCCTTCTCTCTGTATCTCTCTGTCTCTGTTTCTCTGTCAAAACTCAATAAAATCTTAAAAAGAAAAAAAAAAAAAAAAGAATTTTACAAGAAAAGTCCAAAACCAACCACTAACCCTTTTTATTTAACATAATGCAATTAAAATTAAGTCTTCCCTATATAGTAGAAAACATACTGAATAAGACTACACCTCAAAAAATTTGGGTTAGGTCCTAGTTTTACTTTAAATCAACAGAACTGAGTGATTTTGAGTAAGTCACTATCATTAAGGCTACTTTCAGGTCATACACCTCATAGAATTGTTTTATGAAATAAATGACAGTAACTGATATTACATGTATCATACAATATAAAGCACAACTGTAATGTTAGGTATCCACTATTAATACCATACCTGAAGAATAATGTCAAAGTCTTGCTATGGCTAGTTTTTTAAGTATTAAAAAAAAACTAGGGGAAAGCCGGGACGGCTCAGCGGGTTGAGCGCTCGCTTTGAGGCCACGAGGACTGAGGATCGAATCCCGGCTCCGGCCCAGGCAGGACCCACATGCTGAACTGGGGAGTTCCCACAGTTCGGTTCTCTAACTGTCTCTGTCTCTGTCTCTCTCTCTATCTGTCAAAAGTAAAATAGAAATAAATATGCACTGAAG
>PVKE010048349.1:0-11615 GCA_004027555.1 Craseonycteris thonglongyai | reverse complement strand
ACTGTTCACAGTGGCCAGAACATGGAAACAACCAAAATGCCCTTTGATAGATGACTGGATAAAGACGAGGTGGTACATTTACACAATGGAATACTACTCAGCGATAAGAAATGATGAAATACGGTAATTTCTGGCAACATAGATGGACCTAGAGACCATCTTCTTAAGCGAAATCAGTCAGACTGAAAGAACCAGGAAACATATGACCTCACTTATAGGTGGAATATAAAACTGAAAGTAACAAAGACACAGAGACCTATGGACACACTCAATAGCTTGGTGTTTGCCTGAGAGAAGGGGAGGAGGGGGGAAGGAGAGAGGGAGGGGAGGTGGGAGAGGGCACCAGCATTATGGACACACTCAATGGTTTGTTGGTTACCTGGAGAGGTGGGAAGATGGGGGAGGGAGAGTAGTAGGGGGGAGGTGGGAGTGGGCACCGGATGTATGGTGATGGAAGGAAAGCTGATTCTGGGTGGTGGGCACATGGTGCGATGCATGAATGATGTGATGAGGACTTGTACATCTGGAAACTGTCTAGTTGTTACTAACCAATGCCACCCCATTATATTTAACAATAAAAAAAAAAGAACAGGAGGATAAATACGTGATAAGCATATAGAAAACCAAAGAGAAAAATAGAAGTAATCATTGACTCCAAGAAAAATAAAAGTTGTGCAGTAATAGAATATTATTCATAAATTACTATATGGCTCAGCTATAAATAGTATTGGGTCATAGATAGTTGAGTACAGAACTGACCCAAAATTGTTATGTTTATACTGGAATAAAGGACATTAGAAGCATGTATATATGATGTGGAGGTAGATGTATGAAAGAGAGCTAAATCCTAATTTTCTATTGTGGAAGTTCAATGACCATTCTTACAATGTTAAAATATAGATATAACCAAAAATTGCGAAGATATTTGGAAGTATGGAATACCAAATTAATTAAGTTCAAAATGTCAAAATCAGTAGTCATTATGGTGTAATAAGACATCACAAATGTAAAGGTATGTTTTATCGTTAAATGTCCATTAATAATCCTCATAAATATTAAAATCTTGATAAGAAATAAACAACTAGTAGATTTTCAAATTAAAAAAATAATAATTCAAAGCTACATAAATTGTTGTTGGCTAACATTAAGAGAACATTTACTATGTGCTAAGTGCTATTCTAAGTACTTCACATTTATTAACTTAGTGGTTATTCCCATTTAATGAATATGACACTATGTTCAAAGAAATTATGTACCCAAAATCACATATAATGGAAGGACAGTGACAGTCTGGATGAACCCAGTCAGTCACAATAGCATAAATTTTTAACAAGAAGGCCCCAATCTCTCATATGAAAAATCTATTGGCAGAATACTGCAGTCACATGGACAGATACCTGAAGGTGGTGCAAGAACACCTGGGTCTAAATTTTGACTCTATCATTTACCAACCATGGAGCTTTCAACAAGTTAATTAATTTTTATGGACTTTAGCTTTCTTATCTGTACTGAGAATAACTTCTTTTGATTGTTGATTGATTATTAAAAGGAAATAAGGTGATGAGAAGTCAAGCATAGGGAACAAAGTAATATAAACTCTTCATAGGAAATGACACATTGTAGGCATTCAGTAAGTGTTAACTGATTTGAATTAAATAGATTACTGAAATGGATATGAAGTTCCAGGGTTATGTTAGTGCACCTGTTATTCTAAAGTCTACTCATAGCTCCTTGAGGGTGTCTAAGAAAAAGCTTTGGTACTTAAAGGGAAGTCAAACCATATAATAGAAGGTCTAAATTTCCTTATACATTTATTATTTTTCCCAGTATCAATCTAGGATAATTATTAGCTAAGGTACCATGATATCTTTGACTTTATTTTTTCCAAATGCTCTATCTCCAAAAATAGTCTGTTGTTTGAAATTAATTCATGCATCTGACTTAATTGCACTTGTTAAAATTATTCTCTCGGGCTGTTCTGCATGAATAATAAGTTCAGTCACTACTTTTACACTCCAGGGATGAAATTTTGACAACTATAAAATGAATATGCTTCTAAATAATCAGAATCTATAAAACTTTATAGTAGAAGAGCAGCATTTAAATATTTGGGATGCTAAGACATTTTCATTGTCTTTGAGCATTTCCCAAGTGTTCAGAAAAAGAATTATGCCTTAGGATATTAATAGCTCTTATGAGAAAAAGGTGTTCCATGATGATAAAATATTTGAAAAATGCTGAGTTAAAGTAACATAGGTTTCTTTCTATAAGACTTTTATTTTTATATTTTTTAAAGATTTATTTTTATTGTTTTTACAGAGAGAGAGAGATACAGAGGCAGAGACAGAGAGAAGGGGGAAGGTATAAAACTTTTAAAAGCCTCTAACGTGGTAGCTATGCTTGAATTTTTAATGGGAAATAAAATATACACCGTTTCCCAAAATTAATTTTCCCATAACACCTTTTGATTTCAGTTTGGTATTTTTGTTTGTTTGTTTGTTTTTTATAGGTTTCTGAAGCTTCCTTGGGAAACAATTTCTCAGCAAATACTTAGGAAAGAAAAGACCTAGTAGAAATAGTGGGGGGTTGATGCTGGTAGCTCAACTTATTAATTTTTATATTTTATAGTCCTTTCTTACTTACATCCTATTTTATAAAGTTGATGTTTCTTTCTAGAAGTCAAATGAATGAGGGCCCCCCCCACCACCAATTTGTCTTTATAACTTATTTTTCTTTCATAAGCATTTTATACCAATAGAAATAACAAAGTGGATTATACTTAAAACTTAATCAATATGAAAGACTAACTTTCACTAAGAAAATTATTCCTACTTTTTTTTTTTTTTAAAGATTTATTTTATTGATTTTTGACAGAGAGAAACAGAGAGAAGGGGGAGGGCCCAGAACAGTCTTCATAGTTGACATTAGTTTTCCATATAGTTTCACTCCACAGGTGGGCACAGGGCTGCGCAGGGCAGGAACTGGGCTGGGAGCCTCCCACATAGGCCCTATAAGAACTGAGCCGGGGGCACACCCCAGTTCAGCATGTGGGTCCGCATGGGCCAGGGCCAGGATTCGATCCTTGGTCCCCAGGACTTCAAAGTGAGCGCTTAACCCGCTGAGCCATCCCAGTTTTCCTTATTCCTACTTTTGTAATTACAAATATAAAACAAGTTAGTATTGAGTGATGGTTCCAACTGCAAGTACCATAAAACAGAGATGGAAGTCTGGCATATTTTCTCATTGGAGTGGAGGAAGTGTTTTGTGTTTTTTTTCCCCTAAGAATATTTCAGTGTCAGAGAATGAAATGAACAATAGCCATATAATTCATTTCTAAAAAAAACAAATTTGTTTACAATTATTTTATTTTATACATTAAATTTAAAAAGTTATATATGAGAAACTAGATTAAATAATTTAGTATTGAGTCCCTAACTTCACATAATTGGATTACTTTCTGACTTCTGAAATATGGAAAACAAGAAAAGTAATCAAGTTTCTGTTTTCCATATAAACTGTAATAACAAATTATTACGTTTAGAAATATATTTGATTCTAAACTTATGTACAAGTGGAGTGAGTGTCCATGAAATTATCTGGATTATTTGTGGTAATGGAAATATTCTAAATGGCCTCTCCAGATGACAGATTTTATATTATGTGTAATGTGGACCCCAAATCTGCCCAAAACATCAACCAACTTCATGGACAACATGAAGAGAATCACTGAAGAAATCACCCCAAATATCTAGCACAGTCTCTGTTCCTTCTTAAAGTCCTTTTGCAGCTCTAATGGTTAATAATATTAGCCTTGGAAAGCACTGTTTTCATTTGTCTAGGTGTACCACAGACTCTGCAGCTTTTTTGGATTGGATGGAGTGAAAATGCACCAGACCCGCAAGGTTGGAAAACCCATCCTTCTCATACAGATGCATCCTCTTCTATGATAAAGGTAGAACTGAAATCCCTATGGAAGGTACTAGGTTTCAAGAATGGGGAAGACATGTTGGCTGTTGAGCCCCTGTGAGAAATGTAACTATAACAGTATATATACTTCATATTTTCTTTAGATAGTTTCTCTTTGCAGCAAAAAAAAAGTGTTTTATAAATTTGATTTCCTTCCCATGTATGATACTCATGGAAATAAACATTTTAGTGATTCTGTGATTTTTTTAAAAAGATTCTATTGTTTGTGACAGAGACAGAAAGAGTCAGAAACAGAGAGAGACAGAGAAAAAGGGGAGGGACCAGAGCAGTCTCCACAGTCATACATCATCAGTTTTTGACATTGTGTCATTTCACACAGGTGGATGGGGGCTGCAGAGGGCAGGAACTGGGCTGGAGGCCTCCCACGTGGGAATCGTGCCCCAGTTCAGCATATGGGTCTGCTTGGGCTGGGGCCAGAATTTGATCCTCTGTCCCCAGGGCTGCAAAGCAAGCACTTAACGCACTGAGGTATCCCAGCTTCCCCTGATTTTGTTTAAACTCACACATATGAACGTCTTGACAATTTTTCCTCTATGAAGACAATATAACCATTAACAAATGTCTTCATACATGTACCTCACTTCTTCACAATTAAAGCTTAACTAACACAAAAAGCCACTAATGCATAGCTACTTTTATAATACAAGCAGATGTTAGAACAATGTCTTCCACTGTTTGCCTCTGGCTCTGGTGACTGCCATCCAAAGAATGAGAGGAAGAAACAATTTGGAGAATAGGAGACGCTGTTTGCTAGGGGCACAGAACATGGTAACTAGTTGGAAGTCATTAAATTACAAGTGTCTATAAGTGTGATACATAATTTAACTTTTAAGTATACTACAGATTACCTTTTACAGACATAATTTTGCATGAAATAGCTGCCATGATTTAATCGACAGTTGTAGTTTTAATGTATTTTATCTATTTAGTTTAATTAAATTAAAAGTCTTCAGGTGGAATTCTTTCCATTTAGCTAGAAAGCATAAAGATTAGTGTGTACTTTCATAAATGTAAAACAATGAGCAACAGCTTTAGGTTTTGTTTTAGCTTTGCATATGTGGGAACAGATGAGATTTGAATACATCTCCCATCTTTGGGGACACACACATAGAAAACCTGAAAATTCAGTCCTACAACTGGGTATTATTCTGGATCAATACTTTACTGAATTAAAAATTCTATTTAATTTTTCATAAAAATGATGATAATATCTGATTACTATACTCGCCCATCTGTGGTTGATTACAAGATGGTCACAGGTAATTCCTACTATACTTACACATTTCTGTCAAATGACTATCATTTTTCCAGCAAGAGGTGCAGTCTATTTCCACTCTTCATTAAATCTGATCCGGCTCTGAAATTTTCTTTGACCAATAGAATGTGGTGGAATTGACACTGTGCTACTTCTAGGATCAGACCACAAGAGTACTTGCAGATTCTGCTCCAACCCACTTAGAACATCCTGTAATCTTGTAAAAAAATCTGAGACAGACTTTTGAAGGTGAGAGACCACTAGAAAGGCAGACCCAACCAACAATGCACTGAATGCCCAACTCTGTTTGTGACTACTTTGGACCACTTGGCCTTATGGGAGCCACCAGATGACTGTAATTGAGTGCTTGATTTAGGTGAGATTAGCAGAAGAACCACCAGATAAACCCAAGCCAACTGCCAACTCAAAGAATCATGAACCAACACTGCTGTTTCAGTCATTAAGTTTTGTGATGGTTTATTTTGTAACAATAGATTACTGAGACAATAACGTTTTACCAATGTTTAATACAGTCACCTGAAGAAAAGACATTACCTTCACTGTTCTTTCCATAATTTTTAAGCTATATTATTTATGATGTTCTAACTTAGAATCTATTAAAGATATTGAATCAGCTAGTGTCACATACTGGATATTGTTTTATAATGACTTCCTGAATGAGTCTCATCACTCTTTTTTTGATTTCCTTATTCACAACCAAGTTTTCTTCATATCAGGTACACACAGTTTTATTTCTTTCTGAAAAGTATCTTGTCCTGAACTCTACTTAAAGAATTCTATTATACTGTTGTAGACAGTCTTGTCTTTTTTGGATGTGCTGCTCACACTTCTTAGTTCAGTATGATTGGCATTCTGTCATCAAGTTCATTGTTTAAAATGTAGAATTACATGGAGGAAGAGATCAACCACAGAAGAATACTTCTTGATCCTCTCCATTCAGCAGATACAGTGGCACTTCTGACAAGAGTCCTTGGCTGCCCCTGACGTCTCCATCAAAACTAATTTGTTCCTGTGGAGCACAATGCCCAAATGTGATACAAAGGTATTTTCCTATACCCATTTATACCTGGAGGGAAGAGAGCTCCACATCAACATACATATTGAGTACAGATATTTTACCTAATCCCTTTTTGTGCTCCTCAAATTAGCTTGGATAGAGCTCCTGATCTACGATAAAGATGTCCTTTACTTTAATAATAAAGTCCCACATCCTATAAAACTCACCACTAAGCCGGGTCTAAGATGCCATGAATCATACCTCTTGGTTAGGGATGCAGACCAGAATCAGATTCAAGTGTGTATGACTCTGGAATTGGGGATTTACAGTGCTAGATCCCCAAAACTGTTTTTCACTTTCCAGATAGAATCTGTATTTGTTCTTTCTTTGCAGCATGGCTATATTAGCTAGAACAAATAACCACTCCCTGGGAAGAAGCTCTCTGATTTACTCCCAAGAATTATATATTAATTAGGATGTCAGGAAGAAACAGGTCGCATGCTTAAAGGGAAAAACTGAAGGTAGTTTAACAAAAGGATGGTTTCCAGAGCTGGAGAGAAGATGAGGCTATTGCCATCCCTAGGTCTGAAGTGGCAAGTGGAGGCAGTGGCCTTACGGTATTGGACAATTGCTGCAACCATGGAAAGTGATCCACTGTCAAAACAGTAGTCATGCATGAAGAAGGAATGGGTTTGTATAAAATCTAAGATACTCTTTCATTAAGATTTCTCATTTCCAACTGATCCCTTCATTTAATCAATTCCAATCAGAATCCAGAGAGCAAAGCAGCTCTGAGCTCTTGGGGAAGGATAGAATGGATATAGGGAAACA
Organism: Craseonycteris thonglongyai; assembly: GCA_004027555.1. Classification (NCBI taxonomy): domain Eukaryota; kingdom Metazoa; phylum Chordata; class Mammalia; order Chiroptera; family Craseonycteridae; genus Craseonycteris; species Craseonycteris thonglongyai. The sequence goes on along the minus strand of PVKE010048349.1, from coordinate 4,524 downwards.
AACAATAACCATCACTGTTGGGAAAGAATGGTGACAATGTTTTGGATTGAATTCAGACTCTTTTCTCTCCTATTGTCAGCAGATCAACTGCACCAAGGTACTACTACCTGAGAAGGTGTCCTCTCTGTGTACTAAATACAGAGTGTTAGCAGGGAATATAACTTTATTGTATACACAATAAATAAATTTAAATAAATCCCTGCTAGACTTGCCTTTCCTTAACTAGAGAAAGTTGTGGGAATTAAGCACAGGCTCTGAATGTCAGATAAGTATGCTTTAAATTCTGAATTTGCCGCTTCTAAACTATATAACATTGAACAGAAAAACCTATTTTGGTTCCCCTGTTTCCTTATCTTTACCTGTAAAATGGAAATATCTATGTCTATTGCATAGAATTATTATAAAAATTAAACCAAAACATGGTATAAACAATTTAGAACATGCTCAGAGTTTAGTAAGCTCTAAATAAATCTATGCTGTTGTTTTCAGTTAAAATTTAATAATTTGATAATAACTAGTAACATTGATTTTTGCTACACTTTTCTTAATTAATGACCTTAATTAATTAAGTATTGTTCCTGAATGTATGAGTCTCCAGACTCCTGCATCTATTAATACTGTCTTTTAAAAACTGTGAATTCATCTTTAAAAATCAAGAAAGATTTGATAATACACTTAATAGCAAAGAAATAAAATTAGTTTTAACCTATTAATAATTTAATGCAAATAGTAATAAAATTATAATTATCTATTAATAATAAGGTGGAATATGAGGCACATTAATCTTCCACTTGAAATAAAAGTTTATGACTTGCATCCGAGGCCAATAGGAATTAAATTCTTCACTCATAAGAGTAATCCAAGTATGTTTTAATTAACATTCTTATTGCCAAGTTGATAAGCTGAGGTGGTTGTAGCAATGAACATCATAGTAAAAACATGTTATGGCAGCTGTAGGTGTATTAAGGGACACTACCAAGAAACTGATCAAAGCATTTATTTCATGAAAGTGTTTACATTTGAAATTTTAATAAAATGAATTAACATTTGTATGAACAGCATTTTACAATCACAACTGCAATCAGATAGTGCTTTCCCCAACTCTTTTGAAGACTTTTGGGAGGAAATACAATTCTGAAAACCTTTCTTATCACAAATACATGCTGTGCTTTATGTAAATTCTCATGGGTGGTGCTTTATGAGATATAAATGGTACAAAAGGAAAACCATTAGATGAGTCTAGGATTAGAAGAAAGGAAGTGATGGTTCAAAAAGGTCAACAGTGTTAAGTGATGATTTATTAATACAGCCAAACTTCCAACCACTAAAAAAGTCTGGAAAACATTGGTCAAAACCAATAAATAATAATTCCTTCAGGGTACTTTCCAAATGGCATTTCATCACTAGTTTTATTTTGATTTACTTTTTAAAACTTCAATTCCTCATGAAAACAAGTTGTATAGCTTATGGTATTACTCTAGTAAAATGATTTCCATAAATAAGGAGAGATGCAATGGAAAGGAACATATATAAAGATTAATGTATTGGTCTTTTCAGCTTATGGTGACTAACTGTAATTTCTGAGTCTGAAGTTATTGGAAAGAAAATCTCTCTCATGGAAACAGGCGACAAATCCCCCACTATCTGGGCAGCACAGCAATTTACGTTCCCTTGACTTAAATAATTGTGGTTTTATAGCCATTTTCCTTGCATTTATTGATTTCATATGCAGTTTTGTACGATGACATAATGCATCTGGGCTGCACACACAGAGATAGAAAGGATAACTAACATTTGTGCTATTTGACAACCCAAAGTAATCAATGGGACCTGGCTTCCACTTAGATGTGCAAAGCAATAAGAGGCAAATGCTCTTCAATCAGAGCGCCTCGGGGACAAGAAAAGTAAGTATATTGAAAAAGAGAAGGAGAAAAAGAAGAAAGAAATCCTAATATTAAATGCTTGTTAGAAAAGAAAACAATACTTTAGATTTTTAGCGTCTTTTATCAAATGTCATTTTAGTGACATTGTAAATGCTTAATCATTTGTGAATATTTGCTCTATCCACTTAGAAGAAAAGTGTGGGTTCCTTAATCCTATCAAGGATTATTATTAATGTGTGTGCTTAAAGAACATATATGCACTTTAATAAAACAATGTAGAACATAAATTTCCTGCCATATCAAAGTTCTATAGTATATATATATATTTAATGTTTCATTTACCTGTACCCATGTACCCATTCATTACTGTCAGGAAGCAAAAGACAAATAATGAAATATGTAGTAGAAATAATAGTACTTATAGGTAGACATAATTAAAATTCTAAAGTTGATGAAACCATTCCTTCTTCTTAGCCTTTCTTTCCCTGTGCATTTCCTCCACAACTCCAAACACCATGCCCAGTATCCAGTGTTCTCATGTTATTCCACTGTTATTCTATAACAACCTTCTTGCTATGAACTGAATGTGTGTGTCATCCAAAAATTTATTATGTTGAATTCCTAACACCCAGTGTGATGGCATTAGTAGGTGGGGCCTTTAGGAGGTCATTAGGTCTGGAGAGTGGAACTCCCAGGAATAAGATTAGTGCCATTAGTATAAAAGAGACCCCAGGGAACTCCCTCGCTTTTTCCTACCATGTGAGAATAATAAAGAGACCGACAGGAAGTTGCCTCTCACTAGACTCTGAAACACTTGGCACCCAGCTCTTAGCTTCTTGGCCTCCAGAGCTATGAGAAATAAATGTTTATTGTTTAAGCCAACCACTCTGTACAGTATTTTTCTCATAGCAGCTCAAACTGACTAAGACTCCTCTCACAAGCTGAACTAGCAAAGTTTTTGCTCTACCAATGTTAAAAATCACCTGTTCAACCCCAACCCTATCTCAAAGAACTCACCTCTCCCTGTGTCAACCAAGAGTAGGCACAGACTACGTTGCTTCAGTTACTGATAACTGGGCCACTAAGGAACTCTGATTTAAGAAGAACTAATAGACTGATTGATAATTCATTATTTGTGGCTTTCTTCATCATGAAGAGCAGGTTCCTTTAGATGCTTGTCTCTATCACTTCTCAGCCTTTTGGTTAAGATCAAGTGTAGATCCCTGTCTCAGAAAATTGAAGCAATAGGTAGAGAGGAGAGAGGATACAACGCAAAACATGTGCTTCAGTTAAAACAAGAAGAAACAATAGTTAAAACTGTAACGGCAAATTCTGCACAAGAGGTTATGAGGGAGAAAAGCCTCAGAGGAAAACAGTTAAGAGCGATGAATGGAATAGACTAACAGAAAAGCAGAGCACTAAGAGAAGTCCTATGACCCCAGGAAAGTGAGAGAAGAGCTTCAATCCTTAATGTGTCCATTTCTAGTTTCTATTCATAGGAGGCCTGGCTCTGATTATCTCCTAAATTTGAGATCTTTGAACTTACCGTATGCAGAAAATACCATTCCATTTTCAAGAGCTAGTTTGATTGGGTGTTTGTTCCTTGTTACCAAACCATTCAATAAATTATTCATCAAATATATTTGAAAAACAATAATTCTTGCATTTGTAAAGTATTTTATAATTCATCAACCCCTACATAAGCACTATCCTGTTTTATCCTTACAATAAGAATATAAGGTAAGAAGAACAGGTATTGGTATCTTCAACTTAACTGAGGAAATGGGTTCTTTTAAAGCTGCAGTAGTAATATAGTGTCCCAAGACATAGTGGAGTAAAAATGGGACCAGAGCCTCAAATTGGCTGTATTGGTTATGTATTGTTATTGTATCTGAACACACACACACACACACATACACACACACACACACACACTTTCTAGGTCATGTAATCCTTTATTTAAAAAAACCCAGTCATAATTAAAAATTTTGAGATACTTCTGTTTCCTCTCTTCCTCTTCTAACTTGTCTTGTAGGTGGATGTATTCTTTTCCCACTAATGAAGGCAGCAACTGCAGTGACAATGGTCATTGAAGGTGCTCATGCACTGTAAGACTAACTATCTGTAAGTGTACCACCAATGAAGGTGTTTCATGAGATGCCAATGTCCATAATCATTTTTTAGAAATCATCATGGAGGCTCTTCAGGCTTAGGTTTAAAATAGCAAATATATGTGTATTGGGCATCAACTGCTGATGTCAAAATCCCTGAAGCTGCCACTGCTAGTAGCCAGTGGATTAGACTCTTTCACTTCAGGCTGCTGGTTCTTCTTCAATGTCTTAAAATAAACTTTAGTGAAACAAATCGTGAGGACTACATCTCAGCCTTAAGCAAAGAACACTGTGACACAAGTGAACTCCACCCCTGAAGAAAGCCCTGTGCCATTTGTGTGCAGTTGCAGTAAATCATTGTTATTGTCATCCATTCATTCATTCATTCAGCAAATACTTACTAAAGCACCTATTATATGTTGCTCTTGAGGTGGTGAAGCAAAAAACTAGACAGACCCACTCCTTGACTGTTGATTTTAAAATCTAGAATAACCAATAAATTTGGATATCTCACTACCCTTTTTTTTTTT
>PVKE010048348.1:0-11658 GCA_004027555.1 Craseonycteris thonglongyai | reverse complement strand
ACGGGGCGGGGACACGGGCGCGGGGGCGGGGACAGGAGTGTGGGGCGGGGACACGGGGGCGGGGACAGGGGAGGGGGCGGGGACAGGGGTCTGCACGCGCTGTGGCCGGGTGGCTGCTCCTTGCACCCCGGGCATTACCCGCCCTCCTGGCAGAGGGCCGGGTGTGCGCTCTGGGCCGTGCGTCCCGGCTCGTCCCTGGCCCAGCAACACGCCTGCGGGCCAGGCCCGCCCGGGGCCCTCCCGGCTGAGGGGAGGAGCAGGCCTCCAGGAGGGAGCCCTTAGGGGCGGCTGGAAAGGAGGGGAAAGGCGGGCAGCACGTGGCCATGACCGCGGCCTCCGGGGCATCCGAGCCTGGGCCCCCTGCCTCCAAGCTGCACACCTTCTGCATTTCCTTTTCCTTCTATCTACCGACTCTCGGCCAATCTTCCTCTGCCTGTGGCTAAAACCATCAAAAACAACCATCTGGAAGCCGGGAGGGCTCAGTGGGTTAGGCGCTCACTTTTCAGCGCCAGGGACCGAGGATCGAATCCCGGCCCCGGCCCGTGCGGACCCATATGCTGAGCTGGGAGCTCCCCCAGCTCAGTTCTCTCTCTCTCTCTCTGTCAAAAATAAATAAATAAAAATATATTAAAAACAACCCTCTCACATCACGGAGACATCTCAGCGGGTACAGAGCTGAAGGCGTCACCGCCATCAGAACGTTTTCGGCCTATTCTTGAGGCACGAGGAAGGCTCCCCCAAAGTCCCCAGGGGGCAAGCACTGTGCTGTGGGGCCCCCACGCTCGCTCCGGCGGCGGCTCTCTTCCAGGCAGGGACGGGAGGGGACGGAGCAGGTGCCGCGGGGCTGGGCGCCCCGAGCGGGCCACGCTGTGGCCGAGGCTGGTGGAGCAACGCTGTGTGAGCTCAGCGCTGCGCCGTTAGTGACCTGGTCAGAGGCGACTGGATGAGATGCGCTCTGCGGTCCCTCTGCGGCCAGTGACGCTCGAGGAGGGAAAACAGGGCCACTGCAGAGACTCTTTCCCAGGACGATGTCGTGGTGGTCTCTAGGAGGACCGTCCCCGGTGACATGGCCGTAATGCGCTGACGCGGGTCCCAGCGTCCACGGGGCTCTCGATCTGAGCTTTAAATTCCTGCAGAGTCGCCGAACAGGCGTCCGCTCTAAAGAGGATCGGTGTTTTTATCTAATGTTTCCCTTCTAACGAGGTTTTTCTTTTTTGCAGTTATATTCATATAGTTCCCAGAAAACCTGCAAAGACAAGAAAGTTAAAGGAAGTAAGTGTTTGCCACGAGTACTAAGGGTTGGATAAATGGGATGAGTTGGCAAAAACTGAAATGTCAGGGTTGAATCTTTTTTCTTTTAAGATTTATTTATTTATTTTTTAAAAATGTATTTTTATTGTTTTTGACAGAGAGATAGAGACAGAGACAGAGAGAAGGGGGAGGGCCCAGAACAGTCTCCATAGTTGCACATCATTGGTTTTTCCACATAGTTTCATTCCACAGGTGGGCGCGGGGCTGCACAGGGCAGGAACTGGGCCGGGGTCTCACCCTGGTGAGAACCGAACTGGGGGCGCTCCCCAGTTCAGCATATGGGTCCACACAGGCTGGGGCCGGGATTCGATCCTCAGTCCCCAGGGCTGCAAAGTGAGTGCTTAACCCACTGAGCCATCCTGGCTTCCCCAAGATTTATTTTTATTATTTTCGATAGACAGAGACAGAGAGAAGGGGGAGGGTCCAGAGCCGTCTCCATAGTTGTACGTCATCGGTTTTCAACATGGTTTCGTTCCACACAGGTGGGTGGGGGCCGTGCAGGGCTGGAACCGGGCTGGGGGCCCCCGCATGGGAAGCTCACCCCAGTTCAGCACATGGGTCCACACGGGCCGGGGCCGGGATTCGATCCTTGGATCCTGGGGCTGCAAGACAAGCACTCAACCTGCTGAGCCGTCCCGGCTTCCCCAGCGTCAGTGTGGATAAAGGAAGTTTTACAAAAACGGCACGTGGCAGGGGCTGCCGGTGAAGGCGTGTGGCTTTTGACGCCGGAACTCACTGTGCGAGCTTCTCACGCCATTCAGAGCAGCTGTGCGGCTGAGATGGGGGAAGCCAGTAAGAACGTTCCAGAGCACGGTTAGGGAGAGCGTCACCTACGGGACGCACTGTGCAATTATTCACTGAAGCTTCTCACTTTTGTTTTGGGTGATTTGAAAAGATGGGTGTCAGCAAAAGTTACTTTAGGTTGCACACAGTGGGAGCTCGTTCTCATGCTGATTTAAAACGTGCCCCGAGTTCTCAACGTTTTGTATTTGATAGACATTTGAAAGGTCTGCGGGCTGGAATGTTCCATCACTCTGCTCACATCACTTGATTCTTAGCAAAGAAGCCAAACAAACCCCTTAACAACAATAATCCCAAATAAAAACCTTTATGACACAAGTTAAAAGAGACCCCCCCTTTTTTTTTAATAAGAAGCAAAAATTGCCTCGTTTTAAGCCCCTTAGCCTGTTGACCTTCAGAATGTAACACGACTTTTACTTTAAAAAAATGGATTTGTATTTGAGGTGCGGCAGCCGAGAAACCACAGCCGCACCTGTGGGCTGTCGATGTGTTTTATTTTGCTGGGACTGTGGGTTAAAGGGCCCCGAACCCCAGTCAGCCTCTCAGGCCACCTGAGGGACACGTGTTTTCAACACGGTCACTCCCATCAGGCAGAAGCGGAATGTGACATTTGCTTGACACTTAGGAGACGATGTGACAGAGCACAGGGAAGAAAGAAAACACCCAGAATCCTGTGTGGACTTGCTGGGGTGCCCCCAGCGTTAATGAATCGTTCGTATATGAAGTGAACACTTAGCTTAGTGTTGCCCCAATTTTATGTGACGAAGCGGGAAGCTGTCTCTCGGGGTTGCCGAGGATAATGTCTGCTGTTTGGTTTTCTCACCCGGTCTGTAGATCGGGGCTCGCTGTTGATATTCGGGGCACTTTTTTGTCCTGCTGCTTAGTATAGTGTGACAGTGGGGTCTTGGTGCACACAGGCGTGCAGGAGGATCCCGGTGCGCACAGGTGTGCAGGAGGATCCCGGTGCGCACAGGCGTGCAGGAGGATCCTGGTGCGCACAGGTGTGCAGGAGGACGCCAGTGTGCACAGGAGTGCAGGAGGACCCCGGTGCGCACAGGCGTGCAGGAGGATGCCAGTGTGCACAGGCGTGCAGGAGGACCCCGGTGCGCACAGGCATGCAGGAGGACCCCGGTGCGCACAGGCGTGCAGGAGGATGCCAGTGTGCACAGGCGTGCAGGAGGATGCCAGTGTGCACAGGCGTGCAGGAGGACCCCGGTGCACACAGGCGTGCAGGAGGATCCTGGTGCGCACAGGTGTGCAGGAGGACCCCGGTGCACACAGGCGTGCAGGAGGATCCCGGTGCACACAGGCGTGCATCAGCTGCCGCAGCTCAGCAGCCACTGCGCCCTGTGCACGGCACCCTTCCACGGGGATCTCTGCTCCACTTGGGGGCACGGCCTCCAGCCACAGCCCTCGGCCCAGGCTGCGCACACCTGTCCCCTGAGCCCTCCTCGGTCCCCCCGTGTCCTCGGTTAGTGAGGCTTGGGGGCGATGCTGTGTGTGCAGTCTGTATTTAACAAGTGTCGGTGAGCTTGCACTGAACCCTGAGGCTGGCTCTTCCTTTTTCAGATCAGACCGGTGGTGCATAGTGACATAATCGTGCCCTCCAGGTGGCAAACCTGTCACCGGCTGTCGCGGCACATAAAGTGAGTACTGCCTGGTGGGAGAGGAAGCGCCCGCCGGCCCTGCCGCCGCCTCCCCTGGCTCCCGGGCGGGACTCAGCCCTCCAGGCCCCGCGTGTTCTTTCTGGAGCCTGGATTTCGTAAATCGGTCCACTTGCTGCGTGGGCGGACAGCGCCCGGCGTGGTCCTAGGCCGTTCATGCCTTTGAATCCAGCTGTTGCAGGTGCTGGATGTTGAAGTCAAACGTACGAGTGGTTTTCCCCACGAGTCTGACCACCGGAGGCCTGGGGGTCCCCGCACGCCACAGTCAAGCGTTGCTACAGCGCCGGACCCTGTCGGGGCCCCGGCTGCTGGCTGCCCCGGGGGCCGCTGAGGGTGCCGGGCACCAGGGTCCCCACAGAACCACGCCCAGGCTGCATTGGGCCGGACTCGGAAAGAGAACACTCGTGACTCAGACGCAACACGGGTTCGGACCCTGCTGTGGGCCTTTGGGCTGTGTGATCGTCCACAGACCCCCTCTCTCTGTGAAACAGGACCACCCCCGGCCCCGCAGGTGTGGGGACACGCCCCAGGCGCCCCGCCCAGAGCTCAGCGTGAGCAGGAATTCTCTACGCGGCGGCCCTTCCTCACCGTGCGACGTGTGCACGCGCGAAGGATCAGTGTCGCTGCCCTGCCTCACGCCTGCTCTGCGTCTGAGGGACGCTGGCTGACACGGCCCGTCCTGGCCTGTGTGATTGTCCTTCACACTCACGCTCAGCAGAGGCCGTGAGGCCGGGAGACCCCTGTGCGACCCCATGGAGCCCCGACGGGCAGCCGAAGGACAAAGGGACCGATGAGTTAGCCCAACGGCGCCTCTCAGCGTCCTCAACAGGAAGCGAGCTTTTCCTTCAAGACTTTCCTTGGGCTCCGGCAGGGGAGCAACACACGAGGTCCTCTCCTGGATGCATCTTCTTTCTGGAACACCTTGTCTAAACCCGCGAGCGGTTCTGAAATGAAAGCTGTTCTCTCTACACGGCAGGGGCGTGTCTTGCTGAAGGACACGGGCGTCTCGGGGGCGTTTTTGGCGTGTGGGTCTGTGCACTTTAGGAAAAGCAACAGAACGGCCGCTTCCGTGCAAAGGAACGTAAAACCCCGAGAACCAGGATGATACCGCGGAGATCCTGCGTTTTCAATCCGGTGTTTACTTGTCGGCTGGTGGAAATAAGCCCCAAGTTTTATTTTTTTTTATTTTTTTAAAACAGTACAAGTTTTATTGTACATTTGTATGTAATTTTTAATATTTTATTTATTTATTTATTTATTTTGACAGAGAGAGAGATACAGAGACAGAGAGAGAACTGAACTGGGGGCACTCCCCAGCTCAGCATATGGGTCCACACAGGCCGGGGCCGGGATTCGATCCTCAGTCCCCAGGGCTGCAAAGTGAGCGCCTAACCCACTGAGCCACCCGGCTTCCCCGAGCTCCAAGTTTTATATGATTTGAACGTGAGTCACAGGAGTTTGAAACGGTGGCCGAGTAGCTGTGACTGGGGCACAGCCCCCCAAAACCGCAGAGCTCCGGGGTTCACGCTGCGTCCACTCCGGTGCCCCCGCCCCGACACAGAGAAATAATAGACGAAGCCACCGGATCGCTGGGAGGGCGGCCTTCCAGCTGCAAGGCCGGATTCAAGGGTCCGTCGCACGTTTTCAAAGGGCTGCACGTCGTTTCCTTTGGGACGACCTTGGCCCCAGGGGAAGGGACGAGAGCTGCGTATTCAGAGGCGAAACGCCCCCCTTCGCCTTAATGGATGCAGTTTTCTTCCATTTCACCCAACATCGTGGAGGCGTACGTTTTTAAAAAGCCGAGTTTTGTGCGGCCCGCCTGGGCACATCACGCGTGGAAACAGGCGCTGCCTCCGCGTTCTGCCCCCCGCAGCGCGGGCTGCGTGCCGAGTGCGCGTCCTGCGCTGCGGGTGACGCGTGTCCCGCTAACTTTGCAGGGTTTCCCCCTCAAGTGCGAGGCACTGACAGCTGCTCTTCTGCTCACAGTGTTTTCACAAACGGAAGACTGTTCATCCCGCCGGTGAGGATCGTCATACCTAAGTTCAGTCTGACGGAGTGGGACAGCGTGCTGGCCACCATCGGAGAGAAGGTGTCCCCTGTGGGGGGCGTGCGAAAGTAAGGCCGTCACCGGGGTCACCGGGGTCACCGGGGGCCGCCGCCGGCCTGTGTGCTGTGCAGGGAGTTTCCGGCGAGTTCCCTCTGCTTTTCACGCGTGTGGCACGTCTTTGCTGCACTGTAACAACACGAGCCGATTCGTATTCCGTTTCGCTGCCCTTAGTTAAAACGAAATGAACCCCAACCAAGGGCTCCCAGTGCTCTGGGGGGGCCTCCAAGCACACACACGTCAATGGAAACGTGCTTGGATTAAAAAATCCAAACACGGGAAGCGAGCCGAGTCCTGGACGGGGAGCCCCCCAGGGTTTAATCAGCCCCTTTGGGTCACGCGGGTTCACGCGTGTGTCCGGTCCTCGTCGCCCACAGGATCACCCGGCGCCCGTAGCGGGGGCTGAAGCCTGCGGCCCGTCTCTTCTTTCTCCGCAGACTGTTTACAATGAGCGGGTGTCCCGTGGACAGCTCGAAGGACTTGCAAGACAACTGTTTCTACGTGGCGGCAGGACTGGAGACCTTCAAACCCTGCCTGTACTGGACGTGCCCCCGGGTCCCCGCCGAGGTCCAACAGTGAGCGCGCTCCTGCCTGTCCTCCTAGAACCCGCTCCCCGTGTCGCTCCCAGGGACGGCCGGCCCGGCGATCCGCTGTCGTTCTGTGGCGGAACTTGATAGTCTCACTTTACATGTTTCAAATATATAGGTTTTCAAAATCAGGCGGGGGGCGGGGAGCGACTTGGATAGATTCACAAGGACCGTGCGGTCTGGTGTGGGGTCTGTGGTGGTCTCTGGGGGACCCCTGGGAGTCGTGGGGGTCAGGAGTGCGTGTGCAGAACAGGGGCCCGGGCCCCATCAGCACACACTCTGATTTTTCTTCCCTAACGTGCGGGGTTTGCGTGGGGGCTGAGGGTCTCCTGGTGACACAGTGATTGTCACAGAGCTGACCGGGGCTCTGCACTGTGTGTGTGGACAGGAAGGAATGACCAGCCGGGAGAATGAGTCCAGTCCCCTCACCTGAGAGAAGGGCATGATTGTCTCTTGTTCTCTGTAGACAGATAGATGCCTGAGGGTCCCCAGGGGCTGTGTCCTGAGGCAGGAAGGCCTTGGGGTTTGGGGACCTCCAGGAAGGACACTGAGCCGACGTCCTTGGGGCCGTTTCCAGGCCCGAGGCCGGGAGGACGTGGCCGCGTGAGCCGGCGTGTGAGCCGCGTGCCTGCTCCTGGGTGCAGCCCCACCTCTGCAGCGGCTCCAGGCCGCGTGGTCAGCACGTACCGCCTGCCTTTTGTCTTCCAGGAAGTACACAGACATCGAGAAGCACTCACAGAGAAAGAAAAAGGCAAGTGCGTTTTAAACAGGAAAGGTGGCGACCTTGACTGAGTCTGGAATTCGTCCGAGGCCAAGGGCCCAATGCTGCTCAGCCGGCGGCAGGTGCCGGGCTGGTCCTGGGACCGAGTGAGGAGGCCGTGAGCCGTGTCCCGGAGCTCAGACTCGAGAGCGGCCGTGAGTGCAAACGCGAGGAAAGTGCAGGCGCTCTCGGACGGGCGGCGTGCAGGAGCCGTGGGCACGGGAGCCGGCAGTGCCGCTGGGCACGGGTGCGCTCGGAGCTGGGGAGACGTTACGGGGAAGATGGGACAGCGCGCGCGAGCAGGGTGCAGAGCTGGGAACAGCTTGCCCTGGGTGTATATGTGTTTTGAGTGCACACGCACACACACATGTCATATGTGCCCTTGCATGCACACACCCACGAGTGTGCATGCACATACATGTAGGTGCGCATACACGGGCACGAGTGCATGCATGTGCGTACATGCTTATGTGCACACGTACATATGTGCGCATGCACATACGTGCAACATGTGTACACGAGTGTGCATATTATGCATGTGTGCATGAGGAGGTTCTTGACCCGTTTGACCCACACGGCGAGTCCTCCCCATCGCCTGTCCTGTCTGAGGGCACGACACTAGGTGGTGTACAGTCCCCAGTATGTTCAGCAAAGTGGGTGTTTTGGGTTCGATTTCTGCAGTGACGTAGAGCTGAGGTGTCTGCTGAAGTGCTGTTGCCCGCTGTTCCCTTCCCGACGCTTCGGCAGAGACAGAAGAAGAGGAGCCTGGAGGGAGGGTCCGTGCGAGCGTCAGGGTGGACGGGGTTGGGCCGGATGGGAAATCGGGAGTTTCTGTTCTGTGCGGCGGAGCCGGGTGGTGCTCAGTTCAGCCACACGGTGACCTCGTCACGCAGTGTGACTGTTGTCTAAGCAGCCGTCCCCAACCTTTTTGGTACCAGGGGCCGGTTTTGTGGGGGACAGTTTTTCCAGGGTGGGGTGCAGGTGGCGACACGCGTGCTCAGTTCACAACAGGGTTCGCGCTCCTGTGAGAACCTAGTGCTGCCGCTGATGTGACAGGAGGCGGAGCTCAGGCGTCATGAGAGCGACGGGAGCGGCTGTCACTACCGACGAGGCTCCGCTCACTCACCTCCTGCCGCGTCACCCGGTTCCTGTAGAGTTTTAGAAACCCGAGTCCCCCCTGACGGAAGCCCAGACAAACCTTTAACAATCTTCTCGTTTCGTCTAAGCTTTACTTCAAGCTTTTCATCGGCGACGCCCCGTCTTGCGCGGAGGTTGCGGCAGGAGTCGTTTGGGAGTCGCCGCCGAAGCGGTTTTTCTGAGGCTGAGGAGGGTCTGTGCAGCCACGTGGGCGTCTGTCCTCCGACGGGACTTGCCTGTCCCCCCTGTGACGCAGCCTCTCCTTAGTCGGGGGCCCCGTGGTCACCGTCCATGAGGAAGAGTGTGGCCTCGCGGGTGGGGCAGTGCCCACCGGGTCCCTGCGAGGGCCGGAGGGACGTCTGTGTCCCACTGTGCGGAAGAGACGAGCAGGGAACGGCCGGGTCCCCGAATGCCACCCTGTGTCACCCGTGAGCCGCGCGCCGTCCCCGATCCCTTCTCCTAATAGCTGATCAGACGCAGACACGGCCGTGCCTGACACGCTTGCTCCTACTCTGCCCGTTAGGAGGACCCCAAAGGGGCAGAGACCCACAGGCACGACAGCGTCCCCCCGACGGCCCGGGACTCGGTCTTTTACGCCAAAGAAGAAAAGCAGAAAACGGAGGAGGAGCCGGTGGTCCCCGGCGGGGCAGGTAACACGACGCCGAGCCGTTGTCTTCACGGCCCCGTAGCCGCGGGAGCCCCTCAGGGCCCCTTCCCAGGGCAGAGCCTGCCCCCCGCGGCCCCCTTATTAACACAGCGTCCAGCTCGCAGGGAGCCGGGGGCGTCGCCCCGTCCTCCCCGTGGACACCGGGCGGGGAGATGTCCCCCGAGGACCAAAGACACGGAAAACACCCGGCGTCAAGTAGACCTTTGACGAAGACGCGAAAACAGGCGCCCCGACGTGCTGGGGTTTGCAGTTTGCGTCGGAGGGAGAGGCGTTTAAAAGGCGACGTTCCCGGAAGGGATTTAAAAGCGACCCGGTGCTCCGGTCCCCTCACTGTTGTCACACTGTCACCCTGCCTGCGGGGGCCGGGGGCCGGGGACCGGGGGGGTGTGGACGGCCGAGGGAGACCAGGACTCTTGACCGGGGGGCGGGACGGGCCCCCCGGGGGCTCGTCAGTGGCCACACTCGGAGATTTGGGGTGTGGAAGCAGGTGGCCGGCCCTCCTCTGTCCCCCTGCTTGTGATCAGGGCGAGGACGCTGGAGTGTCTTCAGCGTGTCGGCCGTGCGGGTGGGAAGCGAGTGAGCACGAGGGTGTCTGGCACCTGCCTGGGCAGCAGACGGTGCCGTTTGCTAGAGCTCGTTTCGCTCAGACCCGGGTCTTGAGGGAAGCGTGAGGCTGTAACGGTGCCCGTCGGCTGGGTGGCGTTGGGCTTATTTCTGACCGAAGGAACTGGACACGCTTGTCACACGCTCACGGTCTTTGTCTCGGCCTGAGCCCCGAGAGGGGTGGGACAGAGAAGGACGTGCCTCCCAGGGCCCGGGATCCTAGTGGGCAAAGGCGGGCGGACAAGGAGGTGCCCAGCACCTCGACGGGCCGGGGTCCCCGGGCCCCCAGGGCCGTGTGACAGTGACCAGGACGCTGGGAGGAAGCCGAGCCGCCGCTCTGGTTCGGGTCAGAAGATGCGCAGTGGCCACTGGTGGGGACCCCCGTCCCCGTTATTTCTCTCCAGAGGGTGACGTGTACAAAGCCCGGACTCCGAACGCGGACACGCGAGGCGCGCCGGACGTGAAGGAGGAGTGTGGCGTGCGGGTGGAGGTGCCCGTGGACCAGGTGGGCAGCGCCTGCCCCGCCCCGCCGGGCTTCTGGAATGTTCCGCGTCCCCTCCACTCGGCCACGGCTGGTCCCGCCGAGCCTGCGTCACACGTCTCCCCGCCCCTCTTCCGCCACCGCGACCTTCTCAGCGCTTGTCACGGTCGTGACCCCATGGCTGGCTCTGTCCCCCTCGGCGTCCTGCCTCTTCGCTGCACTGAGAGCCCCCAGGTGGGGCGGTCGGTCTGCTGTGCTCACCTGTCCCTAGTGGAGCTCCTGGCGGGTAGGAGGCCCTCAGGGACACTTGGTGGAGTGACCGTGACGAGAGGTGCGATGATGGAGTGACCGGCTCACCGGACGGTGCGGCCGGGAAGCCTGGGCCGGCCCCCCTCAGGCCTCGGATCCCCAGCCTCGGTCTTCCCGTCCACGCAATGGGGCGGTCCCTCCGTGCCTCTGTCCTGCGTCCCCAAAGCCGGAAGCGCCCAACGAGGACGACCGGGCTGCGGCGGGCGTGCTGGGGGCACAGGGCAGGGCGCTGCTCGGGGTCCACACGGCGCCCTGGGGTCACAAAGGCCCCCCCACCGGGGACCAGAGGCCCTGCAGTGACCGGTCGGGGGTTTTTACACCGAGAGGCCGGCTTCTCCTCACAGACGCCCCGGCAGCCGGGCTAAGCGGGAGGACAGCTGGTCGGTGGGGCCCCAGGTGACGGCCGGGCGCTGGCGCGTGGCTGTGGGGAAGGGGCTCCGGAAAAGCCACGGCGGCGTGTCACCGGGCCCAGACGCCGCGCGGGGCGAGTGACCCGGGCCGTCTGTCCCCCAGGCGCCGGCAGAGATCGTTAAGGACGAGGAGGACACACAGAGCACCCCCGACTTCGAAGGCACCGAGGAGGTGAGTTGATGCTCCGGCGGTTTTGCGGGTGGCGGCTCGGGTCGAAGGCGCCCCGGGGAGCCCGGCGGGTCCCGGACACGAGCCAGCGGGGCAGGGGGGCTGCCCCGCACGGCCGGGCCCGCGCTCGCCCGCGTCACTGCAGCGGCTGCTGCACCTCAGCCCCCGCGGCACCGCCGGCCGCAGACGGGAGACGTTCCCCACCTGCCAGGTGCGGCTCTAGCCGTCAGTTCACGGGCCACGGCGGACGCTCACGTGTGGGGCGTCACGTCCTGTCGGGGAAGCCGGGACGCGTGCAGCGTGCGGGCCATCGGGGGCGCGAGCCTCACCGGGAGGGGGCCCAACCCTGTGGCCTCCCGGGGCCGCGTGGAGGAGGAGGAAGTGTCTTGGGCCACACGTGCAACACACTCACACTAACGACAGCTGGCGAGCTCAACAAAAAGTCGCAGAACGACATCGCATCACGTTTCTGCAGCGTTTGCACACGCGTGCGGGGCCGTATTCAGAGCCGCGTTGGACACGCCTGCTCTAGGCGTCCCCTCCGCGCAGGGAGCCGGGCGGTCATGCGAGTCACCCGTAGAGACCGCGTGGACTCGGGGGAATGTCCTGCTTCCTGAATTATTTTACTGAGGGAGCTGTGTCAGTGAAAGCTCGC
>PVKE010048347.1:0-11616 GCA_004027555.1 Craseonycteris thonglongyai | reverse complement strand
ACAGACATTCGTAAAGTATCCCCATATGGAAACTCTTAAAGGTCAAATTCAGTGGAATAGAAAGTGCAACTATAGACCATGGGGATTTGGCCAATGTCCCCCCAACATTGTCTCTTGGTCCTAAAAAAATAACCCTGAAGATTCCACATTGTTTGGGCTGGAGTCTTTTGTAGAGAGAGTCTTGACTAACTGCTTCAGTTTACAGTGGGGATAATGTAAGGTCTAGATAGCTGGAGAGACTGACTGGTCATTGGGACAAATGGGAGGGGTTAGATGAAATGAGAAGGAAGCATTTATAAAATAATAGCCTTAAAAGAACCATTCACAAAGCTGCAGAGGCTCGCCCTCATTAGTTCAAATACCATGAGATGGCCCTCAGGAGAACCTTATGGAGACTTTGGACTGTCTGTCTAGTCCAAAACCTCTGTTTTCTTCATTCCATGCTCCTGAGAACCTTCTTAAATATCTTGGTTCATTGACTTTTTCCATCTATAATTTAGAAGAGAGAAATTATGAAACAGAAAAATTATAAAACTGACATGTTTTCTAAAAGTCATATCAGTGTGTGTACAGATATATAAAGGTTATATATCTTGTATATTTTAAATGAGTATGTGTATATGTGCATATCTATCTAAATATGTGTGTAGCTAAATATGTGTATTAACCCAGAGCCACCAAACCAGGGAATCTGGATCAATAGATAGATGTGTATACATTTTTACTACACATTTTCACAGAATTAACTACAGATCAAAACCGTGGATTAGATTGGGATTCAAAGTGCTTAGATTTGGGGTGGGTGGCGGGAGGTTACATTCATTTTTCTGAACTCAGTGCTTGGGTACTTAAAGTATGACTAGATTTTAGCACATACAAATAGTTCCTTTTTAATGAAGATTCCAATTATTTTTTGTTTTTAACTTATTCATTTCAGTTGTGATACTGTGAATGTTCCCTGTCAGCGTCTCAAATAACTAAAATATTTTATGCTGGGAAGATGGCATAAAATCTTGCTTTAAAATCATGGCCTCCATACCAAATGTAATTTAGAGAATTTTTTTAAAATCCAGATGACTTTATTTTCCCCTTGAAGTGCTCTTTTTAAATGTGTGTTTCAAAAAATGGCTGGACTGGAGAAAGTACGAATAATTTTCTAAGGAATGGCTAATTAACTGATGAAATTGACTTTTCATAAATACATTGCAATAGATGCCTGGGGAAATAGGATTAACTGTTACGACAGCCCTTGAGCCTAAAACACATTGAACTTAATCCTGTTTCAATACAAGATGATTCAGCTGGATTTTTTCTTTTTCCTTGTATAGGAGGTTAATGTAGTAGTGCCTTCCTTTTAGAGAGAACACATCATTTTTGGACCCAGAGGTGGTGTAGCAGAACTCTAGGTTTACTTGCTCTGTGCTCTTGGGCCATTTCTATTTGAAAGGATCATCCCTAAAGACTTTTAGGTATGGGAGGTAAGGTAGAAAGCACTAGGCACTTAAAAATGAGAGGATTGAGGGCGTCAAGGCTATTAGCGTATCCTTTTCTAGAGCCAGTAGTTGGGAAGAGGATAGGGAGAAGAGTGCTGAAAAAGCAGGAGGAAAACATGGAAGGGAGAGATTATTTGACTCCAGGTTTACAGTGCTACTTTCAGAGTCTTTGTTACAGGCCCACTACCTGCCTGCTGAGAGGGTGCTGAATGGTTTGAAATCCTTCCTGTTTTGATAGCCTCTAAGATCCTTAGACCCAAGACTTAAGAAACCAAGACCTTGAGTTCCCATTTATCTATAAGAGCTGTATGTTTACACAAAATCTGTTCTTGTCTAACTTTAATTTAGTTAGGCTTATTAAAAACAATGGATTTTTCTCTGCTCTCCGATGTCTCTCTGTTCTTAGTCCTCTAATAAAACTTAGTAACATTTGAGGCCTTTGCATTTGTCAAGCAAGATTTGGGATGGGCCTGCCTGGCAGATCACTTAGGTAGATTCCAGAGGTAACAATAACAAAATCCTGGCATCAGTCAAGAAATTACCATCTCTCCTGTTTTTTACCATTTTTCACTTTTACAAGAGTAAGACATAAGTGGCATGATAAATTTCAGAACTTGTGCTAGCTGCCATTTGTAACATCTAGTAGTATCGTCTGAATTTTCAGTCCTGGAAAAATGTTACTGGCAGCGGTGGGGTTGGGTGGGGAGTGTGATTTTCTACCAAGAGACTGTTCCCTCCATGCATTTCACGGTTTTTAATGGTGGTGAAGTGCATGGAGGCTCAGAGGCTGACAGCCCCTGGCGGGCACACGGCTGCCCTTGAGGCAGCTTGGGCCCCATCTGCAGCCTGGCACACTGTGCTTCTTCACTTGGCATCCAAGGAGCTCAGAGTCTAGTCATGTTGCAGCTCCCAGCTCTTGGACTAGTGCCAGGCATGCTGTTGCCAGTACCAGATTAGGTTGCTTTTTAAAAAATTCATTTTGTGAACTCATCAAGCTCATTTACCAGAGGCTTTTGTCATCAGTTTCTATCATTGCCCCATCCCTCTAAGAGGCTCAGCCTGAAAGAGGGGCAAAATGGTAGGCCCCTAGTTTGTATGCAGGTGTGTGAGTGTGTTTGTAACCATAACGGAAGTACACCTTGGGGCTTGGCAGGTAGATGACTAGCAACTCCTCTCAGGGAGGTGAGTCCACACATACAAAAGACCTGCATAGCAAATAGAGGAGGCTCCCCTGCCTAGAAGGAGGAAGCATCTAGGGCAAACTTGTCCAACCTGCAGCCCAGGGCAGCTTTGAACATGGCCCAACACAAATTTGTAAACTTTCTTCAAATGGGGTTCTTTTTTTTTGCAATTTTTTTAGTTCATCAGCTTTCATTAATGTTAGTGTATTTTATGTATGGCTCAGGACAAGTCTTGCACTATGGCCCAGGGAAGCAAAAAAGTTGAACAACCGTGATCTAGGGGAAAGTTAAGGCAGAGGATGCAAGATTCCAGGGACCAGGATAAGATCTAGCTCCTAAAAAGCCGGGAGTTTCAGATGGATCTGCAGAACAACCAAAGCATCAAACCGGATTCTGTGGTCAGAGAGCCTTTAGGGAAATGCTTCCCATGTCACTTGAGTTAACTAGGGGTGGGGGTGGGGACAGAAGTAAAAAGAGGTAAACATAAGACATTTGAAATAGCCAAATATGCTATGAAAAAGAGGAAACAACCCATGAGCTAAAATTTATTCCCTGAATTGAATTGTCATAAAGTAGTATGCCTTTCCTTGGAATAAATTCTGATGGTCAGACTGGCTTCATCAGATCTCTTTCAGGGTGATTATTGAAGGTTTGAAAAAAATCTCCTAAGAAACCAAACCAGGCTTTAGCCTTTTACTTTTGTGTTGTTCTGGGAGTAGATTTCACCCTCCAAGTGCAGATCTCCACAGCTCTTCCCCTTTTGAAGTCTCATGGGCATGCGGCCGGGGGGCTTAGAAACCTCTGGGTACAGAGCCAGGAAAAGGAACTAAACCTGTTCATAACAGGTAGCTTCCCCCCTGCTCCTCTGCAGCCAGATTATCTAGCAGTGTCTCCTGGGACCCTCTCTCTAGGGAGGAAACCAGGCAGGTGGCACCTGATGTAGCTATTGACTGTGAATGGAAAAGCAAGGAGAAAGGCCAGCTTCCAGAGGGAGCTGTACTCTAATGCGAACCAGCTCACCCTGGGGCAGAAGAAATACCACTGAAGACTGTTTCTCTCAGCGGGTAGCCAGTCTGATTCTAACAGGGAGGCACGAGATAGTTTTGTTTTTGCCTTTCCCCTTTTGCCAAAGGGCACTTGCAGATCTCACTTGAAGCAGACTTGCACACCCTTGCAGATTTCAGCCAGAGGCTTGGCTATCTGAATCTCAGGGAGGCTGCGAAGCAGGCAGGCGCCTGCAGTGCCTGAATTTCTTACATAAACACAGCTCGCTGAGTGAGCAAGCGTCCCTGCAGCGACAGCTGGGCTCTGCTCTGCCTGCCCCAGCCAGCGGAGCTGCAGAGCCCCCCACTTGCTGAATGGAGCATTCCAAATTGGTTGTGAATGGAGGGCGGGGCTCCCTTGCAGACTTTTCAATGAATAACCAGACCCCATTGTGCAGCCTGTGGAAAAACAACCAACTCAAACAACACTGGGACTGTTAGAAATGTGCTTGTGATTGGCAGCTTGGAGAACCTCCAAAATTAGTTTCCTTTGGCTTCCCTGCTGCTCCCTGTTCTCCGAGCCTGGGCTTAATGGGGTTTGAGTTTTCTTTTAAGTGCTGACTTTAACCCTCCAACTGCCAGGCCGATGGCCTGACCAATGAATCCACCTCCCCTTTTTTTGGTCTCCCATTTTAGACCGGAGCTGTCTAAAGGGTATGATAATAGGAGATGGTGGTTTAACTTCCCTGGGGAGAGAGGTGTTGAGACTTGATCTGAGGATATTACCTTTTTATCTCCTGCTTCCCATGGGGCTTTGGCTTTAGTTTCCCATTGAAGGTTTCTGCCTGCTCTACTGCAGGCCTGAAGCACGGTGTTTGCCTGCCACAGTGCAGATATTTCTTGCTTAGGCTTACATTTTAACATGGGAGCCACAAAGCTGTAATTTTTCCACTCCTTGGCCATCTCTCTCGTATTTAATTTCCCACTGTGGTCCAATACATGTCATCTTAAAATGACATTTCCCAGGTTGGGACTCAGCTGTGGGGGAGTCTCATTATGGCTGCAACCCTTCCAGTATGTACTCCTCAAATGTATTGCTGCTTCAAATGAACATCCTGGGACACACCAAAAGGAACCCAGCCTCTGAGCAACCCCCAAACCGGAGTTACCTCCTCATCTATGAATTAGGCCAGTTCCCAGTGGTTCACTTGCCTCAATAGCACCTATTCTAAATGTTCTTCTGATGAACAGCTAATGTCTTAAAGAGATAATACCTCTGAAGGGCTGTGTAGGCTAGACCAGGGGTATATGATAAACACAAAAAGGGCAATCTGTTAAAAAGCAAAACAAAACTTAATAGTAACCCAGCGTCATTTCCTCAGGGTATTTTAATGAGCTCTTAGTTGCTACTCCTCGGCCTCACCACCAAAATGAGGCTGTTTGCATCCATGTTTTGCTATGATTTTTTTCTGAAATATTTCCCTTGCTATAAATTGGACCTTCCCTATTAAAAAAAGATCAGGCCTGGGAAGATTGTCCTATTGTGAGGAGTTTGAAACCTCTCAGGAGGTAACCCTAGATATCAGCTGTGTAAGAGGATGCTGATATTTGTGCTTCTCCAGAGGGGCTGCAGAGGACTTCAGCTTACATAAACACTTTTCAGCAGAGTGCCTGGAAATGCTTTGTAATTGCCTGAAAGGCCACTTAATGAGGGTCTTTTATACTTTTCCCATAGAAACGTAGAATAGAAGTGGGGAGGATATCTCTTCTATGTGGCCGCCCACAGTAAAGACCAGATAGATTCTGGACTGCCTATCCCAAGTTTCCTAATCTGAATTTTGGTAAGAGAGTAATTTAGTAGTGATAGTTGCTGTGCTGAAGGATACCTCGAGTCAAAACATTTCGGTTCCTCCTCCATGCCATTTTCATTCCCACCAGTCACGGAATCTTTATTTCTTGGGGAATAAGGAGAAAGCAGCATAGGCTCTTAACATACAATGTTCTGTATTCTTGACAAATATTAAACTTAGTCCCTGCTTCCCAATTTCCATTCTGTTAAAACAGAAAACAATTTCTCTTCATCTCTTAAGTGTCTCCAAAAGCGGAGAACCCCGCCTTCTATTTCTTTATGTCTGTCTCCACCGTAGCATCCTGCTCTGCACCTCGCCAGTACTTTGTGAATGTATTTTGCACACCACCACAGGCATACCACTCCATCTTTCAACAGCCTCTAGCTGACAGGGAAATAACTGGAGGGTCTCAAAACGAGTTCTGAGAGTCCTTGGGCTGACCTTAGAGACAAATAGGGAAGAAAACAGAGCTATTCCTCATTTTCTGATTCCTCTTTTAAACACACACACTAGCTAAGTCTTTCTAGGCTGCATTTAGACATTGTGCAGCTAATGCTATGTTTCCCTGTAAGACTACCTGTGTGAGAACAAGTCACAGTATAGGCACCCTTAACACACTTGCTGAGTTTCTACTTTTAGGAGGAGGGCTATAGATAGAAGGAATGGTTCTCAGGGGAGAAGCTGCTTTCTCTACTTCGGATTTTCTCTTGTTAGATTTTTAAAGATGAATTTTAAATTTGAAGATAAAATTGTGCTTAATCCTGTTTCAAGTATTGTTAACACTTCTCTTAAATGCTAGTTTAAATGAGAATTATATAAATGGGGATTATAGAAAGGATGTTAAAGAAGGGTTAGTTTTGCATCCCCCCTCCCTCCCCCATTCTGGAAAAATTCCCTGTTTCCCCTTTTCCCGATGGTGTATTCCACAGTGAGCAGCCCCTCTGTGGTAAAACTAAGGTGGTTGATGAAAGGTCCACAGTGAAGGAAGCCATTCTGTTATCTTCAATAAAAAAAATTAAAAAAATCTACAATTGGGGAGGCACGGTTCTCTTGAGACTTCTTTCCCAACTGTGAAAATTAAATACTTATCTATCGTATTGGTTAAGATTGAATATTAAAATTCTTTTTGAACAGCTGCCCCAGGAAAGTAGTTGATGCGACTAATACTCAGACCCTCCTTTTGGCTTAATCAGACCAATCACCTTTTTATCCTGCCAGCCCCAGAGCCCTGCTGTAGGTCTACAAGGATCCACCTGCTGGTAGTCGAAAGGGGGCTGTTCATTCAGAACTAGAGAAACCACTTATTTTTATCTTGACTCTCTTCCCAATTAGCTCTGTACACGAAGACACGCCTTTTACTTGACTGTCAAATGCTTTGGTTTCTTTGTAGCCCACAAGTTTTAGGATGTGGCACTCTTATGCAATTAGACATACTCATTCTGTACAAAATATTTTTATGAAAGCCCTGTATCTATTAATACACAAGTCGTACTTCAATCAAAGTTGGGCCGGTTCTTTTCTAAGCTCCTTTTCCTCCCTTTAATTTCTAACTGTTATATTCAAGGCTTCTGGGTTTCCATTTTCAGAATTCTAATGTAACAGTCCTAAATTGTTAGGATAAATGAGTCCTTTAAAGAAAAGGAACTGCGCAAATCCAAGCTGTTTCAAAAATAATACTAAAGTGTGGAGAGAGTGTGAACTTAAAGGAAGTAAATCTGAAACTAGTTTATCTGGGTCAAAAAAAACCCTCTCAATCACCACTGGTATTAAACTATCTTCTTTACTTGACAAAAGAGGTTTTTCTGTTTGGAAATGACGATTTGAAATATTTATAGTTTTGTATCCAGAATGAGATGTAGGTATTCTATGACAGACACTTTTTCTTTCTTATCCACAGTTCTCCAGCTGTGAGGACATTCCTGATTTAGTACATAGGTCCTAAGTGGGCTCTTCTTACTAACATGACCATTTCTTTTGGGAGGCGGAGAGAAGGAACATTAATACAAAGAATCTCCTTCCTTCTATTTTAGCCAAACTTAGAATAGAAACCTTTAAAGATTTATTTTTATTGTTTTTGACAGAGAGAGATACAGAGACAGAGAAGGGGGAGGGCCCAGAACAGTCTCCATAGTTGCACATCTTTGGTTTTTCCACATAGTTTCATTCCACAGGTGGGTGCAGGGCTGCACAGGGCAGGAACTGGGCCAGGTCTCACCCCGGTGAGAACTGAACTGGGGGGCACTCCCCAGTTCAGCATATGGGTCCACACAGGCCGGGGCTGGGATTTGATCCTTGGTCCCCAGGGCTGCAAAGTGAGCACTTAACCCACTGAGCCATCCCAGCTTCCCCTAGAATAGAAACCTTTAAACATCACCTGTGTCATTATTGTTAGTACCTCTCAGCCTTGGGAGGATTGGAGCAGCTTCCAGCCCCTTGCAACAGAAGAGCAACAACCACTTTTGTTCTTAGCCAAACCTACCCTCCCACTCTGCTTTAGAACTATGGTGTCATCCTTGACTTGCATCACATTTCTCCTCTCGGGGGGGGGGGCATAAAGAGGTAGGGGAAGCCTTGAGCCCCCCTGGAGAGTAGGGTACCACCCTCCATTTCAAGTGGTCAGCCTGAATGATACTATCCCACATTTTGGGTGCTGTTGCACATTATATGGTGACCTCCCAGACTGACTTTCATGGGCCAAATTTAGCTTTTCATTTTCTGGCCAATAGCATTTCAGTTTGTGATTTGATTTTGAGATACCATGTGCTGGTTCTGGTGACCAGCTGCTGCCATTGCTGAGAGAAGCAATAGAAAGAAGAGGAAGGGAGAGAAGCAATTTTTTTGCTGTAAGCAATATTGGAATCATTGAGCAGGGCTTAGCAGAAGCCAACCTCTAAATCACCTCCCTCCTTCCAATTATATGAAGCCACTAGATACTATAAACATTATAGTTCAAATAATATGATCCCAAACAGAGCAAGAATGCTCCTAATAAAGCCCTTTTCTGTAAAGTATAAATTAAAGTTCCTTTGTAAAAGTATAAAACCATCATTTTTACCTTTTCCTCCTTTTACTTACTCTAACCAGAAGGGCTTTGTTTGGGGGTCTAACAGAAGCTACAACCTGGGGGCCCCTTAAGCTGAAATTGCTAATGTGCTTTGGCATCTTCCAAGCTAGATATCTCTATTATTGAATCTATCTTGTAGATTTAATATCCACATTTTAAGGAGCAGTAAGGACACAAAATACCACAATACTATCCTTATATAAACAAAACTTACAAACACTTTATTCTCCAGAGTCAATGTGAGCAGAAGCACCAGTCCCAGATATAGCCAGCATTTCCCCAGAGAAAGCAAAGTTCTGCAAGCCCAGTACATTTATCTGTGGCTCCATCTAGACCCACATTGCTGTTGTTGGGTCAAATCCATAGCAGAGATTTAGGGTTATCCAAGATAAACACAGAGCATGGCCTCATGAGTTTAACTTCTTCATGGTATCAGTTCTGTTCTCTAAGCTAAAACCCAAGTGGGAGAAATTCTTTGAGTAACTAATTCCTGTATCCTGAGAGAAATTCCACTGCCTTTGCAGGTAGCCTCTTAGAGATGTTTCAGATACTAACTCTTTACCTTTTCAAAGTTGGGCCAGTTTTTTCCTAAGCTTTTTTTCCTTTCTTTAATTTCTAATGCTTGTATTCAAGGTTACTGGGCTTTCATTTTCAGAATTCTGACATAATCTTCTGATGACTCTACTAACCCTGTATTTTTATGCCATCCACTCTGGGAACTGAGAGAGAGCTCTCTGGAGACATAGTCTCCACACTGTTCTTTAAGTAAGTGCCTTTTATTTTTAGCAGAAACTCACCAACACAGTATCCATGGTTCCAGCTCTTGAATTTCCAAACACTTGATATAACCTCATCTACTCTTATGGGAAAAAAAAGTGTCTTCTTCCCTCACCTCTTTCTTTTCCCACTGGAGCAAGACTTGACTCTAGTTTCATTGCTTATTCACTCTGGTATTCCCCAGCCATTTCCATGCAGGGTCATCAAGACTTTAATCTCATTCTTGGGTTGGTCCTATTTCTATACCAATATAACCCTAAACGTATTTGTTGAATCTGTCTTCTCCCTTAGTCCATATCATGTTAAGTTCAAAGCTTTTTTTATTTTTATTTTTTTGAACTGATGTATTACCCCAAGTTTCTAGCTCTGAATCATAAAAAATAAGAGTGGTTATATTTGTCCACACACCAGTTCCTGAAGCCTCTCTTCTGTTGACTGTAGGCTTTTCCCATTGCATAGGAGAAATCTGATTCCTAGTGCCAGATGTTCCAGGAACTAGCTTTATCAGTTGCTAATTTGGCTCTTGTATTATTTATTGTACAAATGATATTGACCATATATCAAGGACTTCTATAATTGTTAATGAATTCTGCTACCTCATAGTTGATCCTGCACCCTGGGGCCCTGAAATACCACCAGGATAATTAATATCCAGTCTTCTGTTTCTCACTGAGAAACAGAACAAGTAGAAAAAAATGACCTGGAGTAATCAATACCGTAACCCCTACCACCCCACCCCCTCCCACCATAATTAATATAAAGTCATGAATACTGCTCTGTGACAATCCTAAAGAGATCTTTCCCTATATCCACTGATAATGAAATTCTATCCCAAAGCAAAGCCTTGCTTTTCAAAGCGTAGGACTTTGCCCAGGACAAATGTAGTTATTCTTGCAGTCTGTGACTGCAGAATGAGCCTTCCCTGACATCTCAGCCCCTGTATGTGGTATGCTCACCAGGTGTTTGTCATATTTCCCATGAGTTGCAAGGACATCTTTGATTCCACACCAGAGTCCTATTGCCATCCTTGATTCCCAGAATATAAATGTGTAGGGGATCCTCCAAGCCAACGTAATTTCTGTAACACAATTTGGGTTTTCAGCTCCACATTTCTTTCTGATCTCCTAGCCTGGTAAGCTAGGCTGGACCAGTTGGAACCCCTAGAAACTCTTGTGCCATTACAGTGTTCCCTCGCCACTTCGCGCTTCATGGTTTGCGGCTTCAGTGCTTCACGGGTTTTCCCAAAATATTCATCAAAAAATAAAAATGAAAAAATACAACCATGTTGGCAGCCACATGGCGGAAAGGAGCGTTGCTTCATGTGGATGCGCGAGAGAGAAGGATCCCTGCATGTCAAACAAAGAGATGAGTTGACTCAGAGTCCATCCCACGGGCCCTCATAAAGGCGCGGGATGGGTTTCCGGGGCGACATCGACCCATGAGAAAATTCCTAGGGGCAAATCCTACTTAGCGGTTTTTCAGCTTTCGCGGAAGGCTCTGGTCCCCATTAACCCCGAAAAACGAGGGATCACTGTATTCCTTAAGGCTCAAGAGTACCAAAAGCCCAGGCTACCCATTTCAAGTTTCTTCTGGCCCTGAACCTGCTCAGCCTTTATGGGCAGAAATAGCCAAACCAGCTGCTTTGGAGGGAAGAGAGTAAAGGAGAAAGAACCTCAAGGAAAAGAACTTTAAATCTTTTTAATTTTGCCAACTTTCACCGGTTGGTGATGGCTGCATTGTACCCTCTTGAGGACTCTTGGGATGAAATCATGAGTTATCCATATGTTTCAAAGCTGTTATGCATATATTTTCACAAAGAGTAGATGTTCTCCATTTTTTCCCCCCAAGAATGCTTTGTGGTCTTGAGTTGGGCATATGTTTCAGTTCCTGTTATATGTACAAGGGCTGCCCAGAAAGTATACAGCCATGTAACCGTTCTCATTATATTGACAATGGTTGGATTTTTTCTGGACAGGCCTCATATATTAATGTGTATGGAATTTTTGATAGATGTTTGTTTTGTACTTAGGTAATTTGTCTTTTTACCCAAGAACTGGGAGAGGTGGCAGTGGGCAGTAGTCATGTGGTAGCAGTGGCAGTTTAATTTTGCCATCTCTTAGGTGTTCTCATCTCCTTTCTAAGTGGGCTGAAGCCAAAAGAAAAAAAGACCCACAATTTTTTTTTTGAGAACCACTGGCTCAGACATTAGAGTATGACCAATATTTGTCCTTGTGTAATTTTAGGTTCCTGAGGCTATAATATCCAAAC
>PVKE010048346.1:0-11617 GCA_004027555.1 Craseonycteris thonglongyai | reverse complement strand
ACCAAACCCAGGTTCCCACAAACCCAACACCAAGGTCCCACACACCTAACCCCGGGGTCCCGCACACCAAACTCCGGGGTCCTGCATGCTCAACCCCAGGGTCCCGCATGCCCAACCCCGAGGTCCCGCACGACCAACCACGAGGTCCCACAAACACAACATTATGGTCCCACACACGTAACACCGAAGTCCCAGAAACCCAACCCCGGGGTCCCGCACACTAAACCCCAGGGCCCTGCACGCCCAAACCGCGGGCTCCTGCAAGTCCAACCCCAGGGGCTCGCAGGCCCAACCCCAGGGTCCCGTAAGTCCCACCCCAGTGTCCGACATGCCCAACCCCGGGGTCCCGCACGACCAACCGCGGTGTTTCGCAAGTCCAACCCCTGGGTCGCGCACGCCCAACCCTGAGGTCCCGCATGCCCAACGCCAGGGTCCCGCATGCCGAACCCCGGGGTCCTGCAAGTCCAACCTCAGAGTCCCCCAAGTATTACCCCGTTGAAAGAACGCCCAACCACGGGGTTTCGGAAACCCAACCCCGGGGTCGCGCACGCGCAACACCAAAGTCCCGAAAGTCTAACTGGAGGTCCGTCAAGTCCAACTCCGGGTTCCGGCAAGTATAACTTGGGGTCTGGCAAGTCCAACCCCGGGGTCCCGCACGCCCAACCCCAAGGTTCTCCATGTCCAACCCCGGAGTCCCGCAAGACTAACTACGGAATCCTGCAAGTCCAACCCTGGGGTCCTGCAAGTAAAACCCTGGGGACCTGCAAGTCCAACCCCGAAATCCTGAAAGCCCAACCCCGGGGTCCCGCAAGCCCTACACGTGGGTCCCACAAATCCACTGCCAGGGTCCCGCATGCCCAACCCCGTGTCCCTCAAGCCCTATCCCAGAGTCCCACAAACCCAACCCTGGGGTCCCGAACGCTAAACCCCAGTGTTCTGAATGCCCAACCCCAGGGTTCTGCATGCCAAATCCCGGGCTCCTGCAAGTCCAACCCCGGGCTCTCGCAAGTCAAACCCCGGGGTCCCTCAAGTCCAACCCCAGTGTCTGATATGCCCGACCTCGGGGTCCCACAAGTCCAACACCGGGGTCAAGCACGACCAACCCCGGTGTATCGCAAGTCCAATCTCGGAGTCCCGCAAGTCCAACCCCGGGATCCCGCATGTCCAACACCGGAGTCCTGCAAGTCTAGCCCCTGGGTAACTCATGCCCAACCCTGGGGTCCCTCAAGTACAATGCTGGGGTCCCGCAAGTCCACCCTCAGAATCTCGCACTCCCAACCTCGGGGTCCCGCAAGTCCCACCCTGGAATTTTGCAAGTCCAACCCCGGGGTCCCGCAAGTCCAACCCCGTTGTCGGAATGCCCAACCCCGGGGTTTCGGAAACCCAACCCCGGGGTCGTGCACGCCCAACACCAAAGTCCCGCAAGTCCAACCTTGGGGTCCCACAAGTCTAACTTGGGGTCCGGCAAGTCCATCCCCGGGGTTTGGCAAGTCTAACTTGGGGTCTGGCAAGTCCAATCCCGGTTTCCCGCATGCCCAACCCCAAGGTTCTGCATGTCCAACCCTGGAGTCCCGCAAGACTAACTACGGAATCCCTCAAGTCCAACCGCGGGGTCCTGCAAGTAAAACCCTAGGGACCTGCAAATCCAACCCCGAAATCCTGCAAGTCCAACCCCGGGGTTTCGCAAGTCCAACCCCGGGGTCCCGCATGACCAACCCCTAGGTTTTCCAAATCTAAACTCGGGGTCCCGCACGTTCAACCCAGGGGTTTTGCAAACCCAACCCTGGGGTTTTGCAAGTCTAAACACGGGGGCTCGCAAGTCCAACCCTGGAATTCTTCAAGTCCAACCCCGGGATCTTGCAAATCCAACATTGGGGTCCCGCAAGTCTAGTCCCTGGGTAACTCATGCCCAACGCCGGGTCCCTGAAGTCCAACACCGGGGTCCCGCATGTCTAACCCTGGGGTCCCACACGACCAACACCTGGGTTTTGTAAGTACAAACTCGGCGTCCCGCATGTTCAACCCAGGGGTTTCGCAAACCCAACCCCGGGGTCGCGCACACCCAACTTTAGGGTCTCGCAAGTCTGACCCCGTGGTCCTGCACGCCCGAACCCGGGGTCCCGCGAGTCCAACACCGGGGTCCCAGACGCCCGAATCTGAGGTCCCGCGAGTCCAATCCCAAGGTTTCGCAAGTCCAACCCCGGGGTCCTGCAAGTCCAACCCGAAGGTCAGGCATGCCCAACCGCGGGGTCCTGCAAGTCCAACCCTGTGGTCCCGCAAGTCTAACCCCGGGGTCCCGCACGACCAACCGTGGTGTTTCGCAAGCCCAATCTCGGGGTCCCGCAAGTCCAACACCGGGGTCCCACAAGTCTAACCCTGGGGTCGCACATGAGCAACCCCGGGGTTTCGCACGTCCAAACTCGGGATCCCACACGTTCAACCCAGGGGCTTCGCAAACCCAACCCCGGGGTCACGCATGCAAAACTTTGAGGTCTCGCAAGTCCAACCCCGGGGAACTGCACGCTCGAACCCGGGGTTCCGCGAGTCCAACGCCGGGATCCTAGACGCCCGAATCCGAGGTCCCACGAGTCCAATCCCGGGGTTTTGCAAGTCAAATCCTGGGATCCAGCAACTCAAACCTTGGGGTCCAGCACGCCCAACCCCGAGGTCCCGCAAGCCCTACACCTGGGTCCCACAAACCCACCGCCAAGGTCCTGCATGCCCAACCCCGGGGTCCGGCAAACCCTATCTCAGGGTCCAACAAACCCAACACCAGGGTCCCGCACTACCAAACCCCGGGTCCCAAAAACCCAACACCAGCTTCCCACACACCTAACCCCGGGGTCCCGCACACCCAACTCCGGGGTCCTGCATGCTCAACCCCAGGGTCCCACATGCCCAACCCTGAGGTCCTGCACGACCATCCACGGGATCCCAAAAACCCAACACCAGGATCCAACACACCTAACCCCTGAGTCCCACAAACCCAACCCTGGGGTCCCGCACGCTAAACCCCAGGGTCCTATATGCCCAACCCCATGGTCCCAAAAGACGAACACCGGAGTCCCTCACGCCAAACCCCAAGGTCCCGCACGCTAAACCCCGGGCTCCTGCAAGTTCAACCCCGGGGTCTCGCAAGTCCAACCTTGGGGTCCCGCAAGTCCAAACCCAGGGTCCGGCATGCCTGACCCCGGGGTCCCGTTAAGTCCAACCTTGGGGTCCCGCAAGTCTAACCCTTGGGTCCCGCACTACCAACCCTGGGGTTTTGCAAGTCTCAACTTGGGGTCTTGCAAGTCTAGCCCCTGGGTAACTCATGCCCAACCCGGGGGCCCTCAAATAAAATGCTGGGGGCCCGCAAGTCCACCCTCAGAATCTTGCACTCCCAACCTTGGTGTCCCGCAAGTCTGACCCTGGAATTTTGCAAGTCCAACCCCGGGGTCCCACAAATCCAACCCCGGAGTCCCACAATTCCAACCCCATTGTCGTAACGCTCATCCCCAGGGTTTCGGAAACCCAACCTCGGGATCGCCACGCCCAACACCAAAGTCGTGCAAGTCCAACCTTGGGGTCCCACAAGTCTAACTTGACGTCTGGCAAGTCCAACCCCGAGGTTCGGCAAGTCTAACTTGGGGTCTGGCAAGTCAAACCCCGGGGTCCCACACTCCCAACCCCAAGGTTCTGCATGTCTAACCCCGGAGTCCCACAAGACTAACTACGGAATCCTGCAAGTCCAACCCCGGGGTCCTGCAAGTAAAACCCTGGGGACCTGCAAGTCCAACCCCGAAATCCTGCCAGTCCAACCCCGGGGTCCCGCATGCCCAAGCCCGGGGTCCTGCAACCCTACACCTGGCTCCCACAAAACCACCGCCAGGGTCCCGCATGCCCAACCCCGGGGCCGCAAGTCCTATCCCGGGGTCCAACATACCCAACATCAGGGTCCCTCACGACCAAACCCAGGGTCCTGCACGCCTAACCCCAGGGTCCCACACGCCAAGCCCCAGGCTCCTGCAAGTCCAACCCCGGGGTCTCGCAAGTCCAACCCCAGGGTCTTGCAAGTCCAACCCCAGTGTCCAGCATGCCCGACCCCGGGGTCCCTCAAGTCTAACCCCGGGGTTCTGCAAGTCTAACCCCGGGGTCCCGCATGCCAAACCCCGGGCTCCTGCATGTCCAACCCCAGGGTCTCGCAAGTCCAATCCTGGGGTCTCGCAAGTCCAACCCCAGGGTCCGGCATGCCCAACCCCGGGGTCCCGCAAGTCCAAAAGATTGCTATTGTGATGCAACGGACTGCTATTGTGACATAATAAACCACTATAGTGACATAAAAGACAGTTATTGTGACATAATGGAACACAATAGTGATGCAACTTCTATTGTGACTACTATTGTGACACAACACACTACTATAGTGACAAAATACACTTCTATTGAGATGCAGCAGAATACTGTAATAATACAACAAACTACTATCGTGGCATAAAAGAATACTATAGCGCTGAAAACAGACTGCTATTATGACATAACAGACCACAATTGTGACATAACAGAATACTATAGTGATGCAACAGAATAATATTGTGACATAACAGTGTTCTATAGTGACATAGGAGACTCCTAGTGTTATGCAACAGAATGCTCTAATGACATAACAGACTACTACAGTGATGCAACAGACTGCTATTGTAATGCAACAAACTGCTGCTGTGACATAACAAACCATTATGGTGACACAAATGTTTACTATTGTGACACAACACATTGCTATTGTGATGCAAAATACAGCTATTGTGACACAACAGACTGATATAGTGACATAATTGAGTACCAGAGTAATGCAACAGACTGCTATTTTGACATAACAAATATAGTGACATTACGGACTGCTATTGTGACATAACAGACAGCTATAGTAACAAAACAGACGGCTACTGTAACATAACAGACTACTATAGTGATGCAAAAGACTACTATTATAACATAAGAGACAACCATACTGACATAACAGACTGCAATTGTGACATAACAGACTACCAGACTGATGCAATAGACACCTGTTTTGACATCACAAATATAGTGACATAACAGACAGCTATTGTGACATTACAGACCATTATATTGTCATAACAGACTGCTATTGTGACATAACCGACCACTATAGTGACATAACAGACTGCTATTTTGACATAAGAGACTACTATGGTGATGCAACAGATCACTATTGTGACATAAGAGACTCCTAAAGTGATGCAACAGACTGCTACTGTGATGTAACACACCACTATTGGGACACAACAGACTGATATTGTGATATAAAGAACCACTATACTGACACAACAGACTGCAATTGTGACATAATAGACCACAATACTGACATAATAGACTGCAATTGTGACATAACAGACTACTATAGTGACGCAGCACACTACGATTATAACATAAGAGACTACTATATTGATGCAACAGACTGCTATTGTGGTGCAACAGAATGCTATTATAATGCAAAAGACTACTCTTGTGTCATAACAGACAACAATGATGATGCAACAGTGTACTATTGTGACAAAACACACTGCCATTGTGGTGCAACAGCTATTATGACATAACAGACCACTATAGTGACATAACAGACTGCTATTGTGACATAAGAGACTACAATAATGACATAACAGAGTACTATTGTTACATAAGAGAATACTATAGTGATGCAGCACACAGCTATACAAACAAAACCGACTACTATAGTGACACAACAGACTGTTATTTTGATAAAGTAGCCAGGGGTGGCAAACGTTTTGGCGATTGAGTGCCAAACATTATGAAATAAAAGTATACTCGCTTGACTCGCATGAAACCCATTGAGTGACATAGAGGTATCAATTATTTTTATGTCTATAAGAAGCATAGGATGTTTTTATAACAAAAGACAATAATTCCGCATGCAGAAATAAGTGCTCCGCCTGCCACTTTGGGCACGCGTGCCATAGGTTCGCCACTCCCGGACTAGACTGCTATTGTGATATAACACACTACTATAATGATGGAACCAACTGCTATTTTGAGAAAACTGACACCTATAGTGGCACAACAGGTTGTTATTGTGACATAGCACACCACTATTGTGACCCAACAGACTGATATTGTGACATAAGGGAACACTATACTGACATAACAGACTGCAATTGTGACAAAACAGACAACTATAATGATTCAGCACACTATGATTGTGACATAAGAGACTACTGTAGTGATGCAACCGACTGCTATTGTGGCGCAACAGACTGCTATAATGATGCAACAAAATGCTATTGTGACATAAAAGACTGCTATTCTGACATAACAGACTGCTGAAGTGATGCAACAGACTGCCATTGTGGCAAAACAAAGTACTACAGTGATGCAGCAGACTACTATTGTGATCTATCAGACTACAATACTGATGCAACGCACTGCTATTGTGAAAACAGACTACTGTAGTGACATAACAGACTGCTATTGTGACATAACAGACTACTATAATGGTGCAACAGATTGCCAATGTGCTGCAACAGACAGCTATAATGCTGCAACAGATGATTACTGTGACACAACAGAATACTATAGTGCCGCAACAGACTGCTATTGTGAGATAAGAGACTGCTAGTGTGACATAACAGAGCACTATAGTGACATAAAAGACTGCCAATATGGCATAACAGACTGCTGTTGTGATGCAACAAACTGCAATAGTGACTAAAGAGACTGCAATTGTGATGTAACCATCATCTAGAGTGATGCAACAGATGGCCGTTGTGATGCAACAGAGTGCTATAATGCTGCAAACCACTACTATTGTGACATAACTGAATACTATAGTGACGGCACAGAGTACTATTGTGACATAACAGAATACTATACTGATTGAGAAGACCGCAATTGTGATGCAACAGACTACTACTGTGACATAACAGTGTACTATAGTGATGAAACACACTGCTATTGTTATGCAATAGAATAATCTATAGATGTAACAGACTACTATAGTGATGGAACAGACTGCTATTTTAATGCAAAACACTGCTGTTGTGACATAACAGATCACTATAGTGATGCAATGGACTGCAATTCTGCAAAACAGACTACTATAGTGACATAACAGACTGCTATTGTGACATAACAGACCACTATAATGGTGCAACAGATTGCCATTGTGATGCAACAGACAGCTATAATGCTGCAACAGATAATTACTGTGACACAACAGAATACTATAGTGTTGGAACAGGCTGCTAGTGTGATGCAACAGACTACGATTGTGATATACCAGTGTTCTATAGTGATGCAACAGGCTGCTATGGTTATGCAACAGAATGCTCTATTGACATAACAGACTATTGTATTGATGCAACAGAAAGCTATTGTAATGCAACAGACTGCTGCTGTGACAAAACAGACCAGTATAGTGATGCAACAGTCTACTATTGTGATGCAATACACTGCCATTGTGATGCAACAGACTGCTATAGTTACATGATAGTCAACTAGAGTGATGCAACAGACAGCTATTGTGACATAACAGACCACAATAGTGACATAACAGACTGCTATTGTGACATAATAGACCACTATTGTAATGCAACAGAGTGCTATTTTCATGTAAGAGACTGATATTGTGACATAAGGGTCCAGTATACTGACATAACAGACTACGATAGTGACGCAGCACAACATGATTGTGACACAAAAGACTACTATAGTGATGCAACAGATTGCTATTGTGGTGCAACAGACTGCTATAATAACGCAACAGAGTGCTACTGTGATGCAACCACGACTATTGTGACATAACAGACTGCTATTGTGACATAACAGAATACTATAGTGATGAAATACACTGCTATTGTGACATAACAGTCCGCAATAGGGATGCAACAGATGGCCATTGTGAATCAACAGACTACTATATTGCTGCAAGAGACTACTATTGTGACATAACAGTGTACTATAGTGATGAAACAGACTGGTATTGTTATGCAAAAGAATGCTCTATTGACATAACAGACTACTACAGTGATGCAACATAATAGACCGCTATAGTGAAATAATAGAATGGTACTGTGACATAATAGACCAGTAAATTGACACAACAAACTACTATTGTGACACAACACGCTACTATAGTGACAAAATAAACTTCTATTGTGATGCAACAGACTACTACAGTGATACAACAAACTACTATTTTGACATAACAGAATACTATAGTGCAGCAACGGACTGCTATTGTGACATAAAAGACCACTATTGTGGTATACCAGACCATCAGAGTGACTTAACAGACTGCTACTGTGATATGACAGACCAGTGTAGTGATGCAATGGACTGCAATTCTGCAAAACAGACTACTATAGTGACATAACAGACTGCAATTGTGACAAAACAGACCACTATAATGATGCAACAGATGGCCACTGTGATGCAACAGATGGCTATAATGCTGCAACAGATGATTACTGTAACACAGCAGAATACTACACTGTTGGAGCAGGCTGCTAGTGTGATGCAACAAACTACTATTGTGACATACCATTGTTCTATAGTGATGCAACAGACTGCTATTGTTATGCAACAGAATGCTCTATTGACATAACAGACTACTGTATTGATGCAACAGAAAGCTATTGTAATGCAACAGACTGCTGTTGTGACATAACAGACCACTATGGTGATGCAACAGTCTACTATTGTGATGCAATACACTGGCATTGTGATGCACCAGACTGCTATAATTACCTGATAGACAATGAGAGTGATGTAACAGACAGCTATTGTGACATAACAGACCACAATAGTGACATAATAGACTGCTATTGTGACACAACAGACTGCTATAGTGACGGAACAAACTACTATTGTAACATAAGAGACCATTACACTGACATAACAGACTGCAATTGCGACATAACAGACTACTATTGTGACATAAAAGACTACTGTATTGATACAACAGACTGCTATTGTAATGCAACAGACTACTGTAGTGATGCAACACAGCTATTGAAACATCACTGACTACTATTGTGACACAACAGTCTGTTATTTTGATAGACTAGACTGCTATTGTGATATAACACACTACTAAAATGATGGAACAGACTGTTATTTTGAGAAAACTGACTACTATAGTGATGCAACAGACTGTTATTGTGATATAACACACCACTATTGTGACACAACAGACTGATATTGTGACATAAGGGATCACTATACTGACATAACATAGGGCGATTGTGATGTAAAAACCACTATACTGACATAACAGACTGCAAATGTGACATAAGAGACTACTATAGTGATGAAGCATACTATGATTGTGACTTAAGAGACTACTATGGTAATGCAATTGACTGCTATAATGACGCAACGTAATGCTACTGTATTTCAACAGAACGCTATTGTGACATATCAGACTGCTCTTGTGACATAACGGACTGCTATAGTCATGCAGTGCACTACGATTGTGACATAAGAGACTACAGTAGTGATGCAACAGACAGCTATTGTGGTGCGACAAACTGCTATAATGATGCAACAGGGTGCTACTGTAATGCAACAGAATGCTATTGTGACATAATAGACTGCTATGGTGACATAACAGACTGCTGATGTGATGTAACAGACTGCCATTGTGACACAACGAACTACTACAGTGATGCAACAGACTGCTATAGTGACATAACAGACCATTATAGTGACATAACAGACTGCTATTGTGATGCAACAGACTACTATTGTGACATAACAGTGTACTATAGTGATGCAACAGACAGCTACTGTTATGCAACAGACTGCTGTTGTGACATAACACACCACTACGGTGACACAACAGTTCACTATTGTGATGCAACACACAGCTATTGTGATGCAACAGACTGCTGTAATGACATAACAGACTACCAGAGTCATGCAACAGACAGCTATTTTGACATCACAAATATAGTGACATAACAGACAGCTATTGTGACATAACAGACTGCAATTGTGAATTAACAGACCTCTATAGTGATGCAAGGGTACTATTGTTAGATAAGAGACTACTATTGTGAAGCAACACACAGCTACGTAAACAAAACCAACTACTATAGTGACACAACAGACTGTTATTTTGATAGATTAGTCAGGGGTGGGGAACCTTTTAATAAAAGTATACTTGCTTGACTCTCCTGACAACCCATCGAGTGAGATAGAGGTATCAATTATTTTTATGTCTATAAGAGGCATAGGATGTTTTTATAACAAAAAACAATAATTCCACATGCAGAAATAAACACTCCGCCTGCCACTTTGGGCACGCGTGCCATAGGTTCGCCACTCCCGGACTAGACTGCTATTGTGATATAACACACTACTATAATGATGGAACCAACTGCTATTTTGAGAATACTAAATCCTATAGTGGCACAACAGATTGTTATTGTGATATAGCACACCACTACTGTGACCCAACACACTGATATTGTGACATAAGGGACCACTATACTGACATAACAGACTGCAATTGTGACACAACAGACTACTATAATGATGCAGCACACTATGATTGTGACATAAGAGACTACTATAATGATGCAACCGACTGCTATTGTGGTGCAACAGACTGCTATAATGATGCAACAAAGTGCTACTGTAACGCAACAGAACGCTATTGTGACATAAAATACTGCTGAAGTGATGCAACAGGCTGTCATTGTGGCAAAACGAACTACTACAGTGATGCAACAGACTGCTATTGTGAACTAACAGACTACTATACTGATGCAATGCACTGCTATTGTGGCAACAGACTACTGTAGTGATGTAACAGACTGCTATTGTGACATAACAGACTGCTAGTGTGACATAACAGAGCATTGTACTGACATAAAAGACTGCCAATATGACATAACACACTGCTATTGTGATGCAACAAACTACAATAGTGACTAAATAGACTGCAACTGTGATGTAACCATCGGCTATAGGGATGCAACAGACGGCCATTGTGATGCAACAGAGTGCTATAATGCTGCAAAACACTACCATTGTGACATAAGAGAATACTATAGTGACGGCACAAACTACTATTGTGTTTTTTTTGTTTTTTGTTTTTTTTTAAAGATTTTTTTATTGTTTTTGACAGAGAGAAAGAGATACAGAGATAGAGATAGAGAGACTGGGGAGGGCCCAGAACAGTCTCCATAGTTGCACATCATTGGTTTTTCCACATAGTTTCATTCCACAGATGGGCGCGAGGCTGCACAGGGCAGGAACTAGGCCGGGGTCTCACCCCGGAGAGCACTGAGCTGGGGTCAGCATATGGGTCTGCACAGGCCAGGGCCGTGATTCGATCCTTGGTCCTCTGGGCTGCAAAATAAGCCCACTGAGCCATCCTGGCTTACCCTCAACCTACTATTGTGACATAACAAAATACTATATTGACTGAGAAGACCGCTATTGTGATGCAACAGACTACTACTGTGACATAGCAGTGCACTATAGTGATAAAATGCACTGGTATTGTTATGCAACAGAATGCTCTATAGACTTAAGAGACTGCTATACTGATGCAACAGATTGCTATTGTAATGCAAAACACTGCTGTTGT
>PVKE010048345.1:0-11619 GCA_004027555.1 Craseonycteris thonglongyai | reverse complement strand
GGGCTTCTCTTTATTTGTTCTTTTGGGCTCAGTTGTGGGAGAAGGAGATTTTGGGAGAGGGTTGGGGGAAGCAGACAGCTTCTGTGTCCTGGGGCACTTCAGGTTGCTGTCTTAGCTGTTAGATAGCAGGGTAGTAAAGGTGTGGCCAGGGGTGGGGGCATGTGAGTAGGAGCTAGGGCAGGCCTGAGACACAATAGCAGATTTTTCTTTCCACAGGGGGGCTGGTGGTTCAGTGCGGGCGGGGTGCAGGAGCTCTGGTCTTTCTCTCCTCCGCCTGGCTGCCCCTCCTTCAATCATATCTGTAAACCATGCCCGCAGGGCAGCACTTGGATGGGCTGGGGCTTGGCAGAGGCCCCGTTCGGCCGCACAGTCCTGCGCGCAGGCAATGACACCACGGCGACACAGTCTGCAGCCCAGTTGCGCGCGCAGGCTGCAGCGCCCCCGAGGCCCGGTGGGCGGAACACCAGAAGCCCAGTTGCGCGCTCACACGCAGGCAGCGGCGCTGAGGCAGCCTGGTGAGCAGGGCGCTGAAAGCCTGGTTGCGCACTGGCGAGCAGGCAGCGGTGCCGCAGCGGCCCGGTGGGCAGGTCGCCGAAAGCCCGGGTGCGTGCACGCAGCGATGCACAACGGCCCAGTGGGCGTGATGCCAAAAGCCCAATTGCGCGCTGGCGAGCAGGCAGTGGCGCCGCCGCGGCCTGGTGGGCGGGGCGCCGAAAGCCCTGTGCACACAGGCTGTAGCTCGGGCAGCAGCCGCCCTATGCTCCAGACTCTGTTGAGACCGCCGGATTCACTCTAAGCACATCCAATGCAGCTATGCCCACTCAAGCCCCAGCCCTCACTCTAAGAGCCCTGTCCTCAGAAGGCGCTCCTTCACAGTCAGTCTCCTCCGTAAATCAGGGGTGCTGAGCTGTTGTGGGCTGGTGCCCTGCTCTCACCCCATCCGCCGGGAAGTGCAGCCACCCTGCTCCACAGTCCCTGTTCCCCTTTAGGCTCTGTGATCTGATTAGGGCACTGTGTGTTGTCCCTTGAGTTCGGATGTTAAATTGTCCACAGTCTTGTGGGGATTCCACACTCCCTATGTCTCGGCTTCCAGCCCACCCTTGATCCAGCTCCACTTTGACCATAATCCCCCAACCCCTCTTTGTTTTGGCCCGCCCCGCACCGCTCTCCTAGTCTCTGTCCCCGAACCGCTGCTTCCCTTTCCCTCTCCCGCTCTCCCCTTTTTTCTCTAACCTTTGGGTGTTGTTCTGCGTTGTGTGGTTCTCTTAGTTGGGGTTTCTTCTCAGGGTTTCCCCTGTGGATTCCCCTCTGTTCACAAGGCCCTTCCCAGGCAGTTATCGGCGTTCTCCTCTCATGCTGCCATCTTTGATCTCCCCCAGAAGTAACTCATATATTGATTTCTTAATGTTGGGTTAGAATAGTAAGTGTCACCTTATACGTGGGGGCATCTTATACATGGAAAAATACGGTACTTTCATCTAATCCCATTTTCAGAAAGAATGAATTTTTTCTTTACCTTCAGGGATTTCTTTCCTTGACCCCTATCATTCTGGGTGATTTGCTGAGAGATTGTCCACACAGGACAGTGTCTTAATGTATAGATGACAGTGTCCCCAAAGTGAGCAATGGGCCAGGGCTGGCTGGTTGAGAAGAGAAGACATCAGCCCTGTGCCTTGTTCCCTTGGGTCTGGCTCTATAGAGACAAATGATACTGAGCTAAGATGTGAGTGACTGTTAACGCTTCATGATTTAACACAGACCTAGCACAGTATTTGCATTTTAGCCAAGACCTTCTAGCTATATCTCATTACAAAGGAATTGAAACTCTGCCGTGGAAATCTGGGAGACTGTGTGATCTGGTGGAAAAAAACACGATATTTATCAGGAAGTGTGGTGTGGGTTAAATGTTTGTTGCAGAATATTGTATTTAGTAAAGTTATATTTTTCAAGAAAATGCTAAATCAGTTGGATAATCACTATGAATACATACATACATATAATGCATGAACAAACAGATCCAGAGGACATACGTCAAACTGATAAAAATAGTGAACTTGGGAGGAATATGGGATAGGAGGTAGGATGGCCAAAAAGAATTATAGTCTTCTCCAGAATCTTTCAATTTTGTCCAAGGAGAATATATATTCACATGTCAGCAGAGGATTTGGAGTTGGAGTGCTGGGCTCTTTGAATCTCCTTATGGGTAAAATAAAGATAAGTAATCTTCGTTGAGCTCTCATGGTAGTTGAATGAGATTATGCTTATACTTGTATAGCTGCTAACACAATGCTCAGCACGTGGAACTCCACTGATAAAAATCAATGTCATTGTTCTCCCTGGAGTAAAGAGTGATTGGATACTCACCTGTCCATTTCCTCTTCCTGGTCCCACAGGAAGACTGTATTTCCTGGTCTGCACTGCAGTAATCACATGATTAGTTCTGGCCAATACAATGTGTACACAGTGATGTATACTATTTCTGGCCTCACCACAAATCCACCTGTGTCATCCTCATATTTATTTCCCCAAGTAAATGTAAGAAGTGTGATGTTCCTGAGTGTACACCTGGAGGACAGCCACCCCCAAACCACATAGCTCACATTGGACTGATATGAGCAAAAAGTGAAGTTCTTGTGTTAAACCACTGAGATTTGGGGGTTATCTGTTGTCAGTACTAGGTGTACAACTGTATCTTCTCTCTCGGTTCTGAATTTGTGACTCTGTTCTACTGTCTGACTCTCAGTTTGTTCACTGTAAAATGTGAGGACAGTTATTCCTCCTCCCACCCCCACCCCCACCCCCACCCCTACCTTTCTTGCCTGCCACAGAGGGTTGTATGTGAAAATTCATTGAGAGATTGATTGTGAAACTGTTCTGTGTCTGCTGAAGGGATATGACAGACAGGGTAGAGGACTAAGAAACGATACCTTTTGGAGTCCCTTGGGTCATGTGGTAAATACCAGGCTGAGTAGGTGAAGTCCCTGATAAGGAGGGCCTGGCCTCTGATCATCTCAACGTCTGGGGTGGGTGGGGTAAGGAGAGAGGGGCTTGGAATGAGAGCGTTCAGGCATCCTCAAGCTGAAGGCAGGAGCCTGTGGCTGGAGGTGGTTGTTCTAGCTTCTCTAGTTACAGTAGAACCCATGGATCAGACAAAGATTAATTCCAAGGATCAATTCACTGCAAGCTGATAAGAGACTCAATGTGTTTTTGGGGAATTGGCCATTGCCCAGGCAAAAGCAAAAACTTGCACTGTAAGCAGTAATTAAGAAGCAATTTGCCCTTGGCCCCTATTCCTGGGACGAATGCCAGCCCCTGTGAGCCTTCAGAGCTGCCGGCCTCAGGAGCCGGCTCAGATGGGGACAGGTGACATGCGCCTGCATGTGCTGCAGCTCATGTAGGCCTTGGCAGAACTCTGTCCTACCTCCAGGCCCAGCTCATCTGGTGCTCCTGTTCTGTGGGTGAATAGTGCTGGAAAGGGGGTTTTAAGGGCACAAAGGTGAGGCTGTCCAATTTGCCACTTTGCCAGTATAATGGGCCAGCGGGGTCCTGTGGAAAGAACTCTGGACTCCGGTTAGGGCTTTGGAGGTATCCGTCGCAAGCTGCATGAACCAGGCCACACCACAGCCATGCTCTGGGTCTCAGTGGTCCAGTGAGTCTTTCTTGTCCAATCATAAACCCTGGGAGATGATGCAGCACACACAGCACCCCTGCCCTCATGAAGTTTCCAGTCTGCTTCACTACTCCGTGCCCTTTAGCTCAAGAATTCTCAGGTTCTGTGACAATAAACACTGAAATCTGAAGCATTCCATTTTGCACAGAAGATAGGATGAACTTGGGGATGAGGTGGGAGGCAGGGGGAATGTGGAAGGAATCAGGACTCTTTGGTGACTCCAATATATAAACATTCTGCAAATCTCTGTAATATATGCATTGACGTACTTTTTGCCTGCAGAAGCTTAAAATCATTGTGGCATATTTAAAAAAAAGTAATGAGAGGGGAAGGAGAAAAACAAATAGAAAAGAGAAGCAGAAAGGCACATTTCCTTTGCCTTTATTCATGGTCCGATTATTTCATAGGAAGGCATAATTTATGGACTTCTATGCAAATGATCATGCAAGTGAATCAGTTTCCTAGAGTTAACTATTTCTACTTTCCCCACTCACAGAATGAGTGGAACTGCAGCAGGAAGGAGTGACTCACTGTTTCACAATCAAAACTCCCGAATCTCTAAGGCACTCACCTTTCCATGAGGCTGCCCCTAAGCCTTCTGTACAGACCCTGCTGCAAAACACTGCTTCCCCACAGGCAGGTAGAAGCTACTGAAGAAATGAGTGAAAAACTGAATGAAGAAATCACTAGTCCCTCAAATCAGAAATTGCCATTATTATGTGAGAAGATTTACTAACATGCTGTTTTCGGGTGGGGTGAGGTGGGATGGAGTATCTCTTCCAGAATAAAAATCAACTTGGTCAGTTAGCTGAGAGAAGGTTATTTTTTCTTTCCTTGTGATGCTCGGGCTGGTGCAAAGCCTACGGAGGTGCAGAAAGTCCAAGAGGGTACTATTCGGGCTCTTGGTTCTCACCTTTCCTCTCCCAACTTTGTGTCTGCCCCCCATCCACCCAACTCATTCTTATTTCCTCGGATGAAGAATTGACATTTTTTACCATCTACAGCAGAACTGACCACTTAATAACAGTAGCTTACATTTAGAAACTAATTTGTAATTTACATAGCTTGTTTGCAAACTTATGTTTCTGTTTGCTCTTTGCTATGTCTCTCTGGAGATGTGTGTGCTTGTAGTTGCGGAAACCTCAGTTCTGGAATCAGGAGTGACAGGTACAGAGGCTGGAGCCCAGAGCCTCTGACTCAGTATCCTGTGCTTG
This sequence comes from Craseonycteris thonglongyai, assembly GCA_004027555.1. Classification (NCBI taxonomy): domain Eukaryota; kingdom Metazoa; phylum Chordata; class Mammalia; order Chiroptera; family Craseonycteridae; genus Craseonycteris; species Craseonycteris thonglongyai. Next base: position 6,735 of record PVKE010048345.1, on the reverse strand, counting down.
CCCCTCCTCAGCAGTGTGTGTGTGTGTGTGTGTGTGTGTGTGTGTGTGTGTGTAGGGGTGAGGTAGGGGTGAGGTAGGGGCTGTGCAGAGGTGAGGGAGGTGGGGGAGGCTGTCATCTGGACAGGCTCACGCAGAGGCCCGCAGACCTGCCCGTCACCTTCCTGATCTGGCCTGCCTGGACGTCCACAGCTTCACCATTGTGCCTGTGTCTAGTTGTCCTTCTTAGAGAACAGGTCACACCCACAGTTCAGCTGTGGATGTCCATGAGAGGGCACCAAGGTCTGCCAGGTGCACATGGGGACAGGGGCGGGGCATAGCTGCCTTCTGATACTACAACTTCAAAAGGCCAGGGTCACTTCAAAGACTTCTGGGCTCCCTAGTGACAAACGGGTGGTTTCATGATGAGATTTAGGAAAGCCCTTCCTGACCTCCCTTCTGTGATTTCTAGCCTTCCCCATCTCTTGGGTTAACAAGTTCCATATATGTTAGCTGCTGTACTTTGTTCTCAAGCCTCCAAATTTTAGAAGAGATCTGTTTGACCTGGTGTTCTGGGATCCGGCAAACAAGTTTGTCCACTGATTCGTCCCACTGAGCTTCTCTAGGTTTCCATCACCCTCATCCCTCTGGCCTCCCAGGAAAGCCCAGGGAACGCGCCTTCGGACTTCCGGGAACACGGTCTACCCTTTGCTGTGTGCTTGCTCTGTGTGCTGACACAGGGCTGAGAGCTGTACATGCACAAACTCACTTATAACAGGTTTTCACTTATCTTATCCAAAGAACGGATGCACATGGTTCAATGGAAGCAATTGTTTCTTCCCCCATCCCTTCCACCCCTGGGATCCAATCCCAAACAAAGCTCCTTTAACTGTTTCTCTGTTTCAGTCTTTGGGTGGTTACCTTCTTATGTAATATTAATTCACGCCCATTTAATCAAAATTAATGTCTGTGTTTTAAGCCTGCTCATTTAATCTGCACAGCAATCACATGAGGTAGGTGCTATTATCTACAATTTATAGATGAAGAAGCTGAATCTTAAAAGGGACACATGGTTTGCCCACTTGAACTGGGAAATGGCCAGACCGAAGCTTGACTGCAGACTCTTACTTGAAAGCCACAGTGCTGTGCAAGAGGTGACCTCTGCTTCCCCTCTTCTTTCTGCCCCAGTGTCCCCTGGAGTCCTGTTCCCCCATTGCTGTCCTCAGTGTAATTTTCGGGCTTCCGGGCAGATTGGTGGGTGATCAGCACAGTGCCTTCTAGTTCCTACCCAGCTCACACATGACTTTCTACCTGCTAAACAGGCTGATCTGGCCCCTTGTGTCCCAGTTCAGCATCCTTCCTGGGTTTGAACAAACCACTTGTAATACCAACACTAGAAACATCAGGTTATTTCTTCTGGAAGTGACATTCCCCATATGACAGAGCTGGACTAGCTAGGAGAGTCCTGTGCCTGGTGGCGTGTACTTCTCCTGTCCCAGGACATACCTCACCAAAACTAACGCCTGTGGTTTAAGCCTGCCAGTCAATGGCATAGCAGCCTGACCTGACTAAGACAAATAAAAATGTGAAAACTTAGGCATAGCTGTAAAATTAAGTGGTATCATTAATGAGTATATTTTTTATAATATACTTTATTTTTAGAACAGTCATAGATTTACAGAAAAGTCATAAAAGTTGCACAGAGTTCCAATATATACTGTACCCAGTTTCCCCTATTATTAACATCTTCCATTAGTATGGTACATCGGTTACACTTAATGACCTAGTGTTGAACATTGTTATTAACTAAAAGTCCATACTTTATTCAAATTGCCTTACACTTTTCCTAATCCCCTTTTTCTGTTCCAGGATGCCATCAGAATGCCACACTATATTTTTGTCATCATGTACCCTTAGACTCCTCTTGGCTATGACAGTGTCTTCGGCTTTCCTTGCTTTTGATGACTTTGACAGTTTTGAAGAGTGTTGGTGGTCCCTGGTTTTTTAGAATATACTTTTGACTGATTTGGTTGTTTTCAGTCATTGACAAAGGTGATGTCCCAATCAAGAGTGCCCAAGCCTTACGTTGGGAGGTCCCACAGTGGCTGAGGACTTGAGGCTAAATATACCACTTTCCTGGGCAATATTTCAGTCAAAGGAATTCTCGTCCCACCCATCTGAGTGAGCCAGAGATGGACAGGGCTCTCTAGAGCCTTGGGGAAGCCGACCCTATTGTCTGCTGAGCATTCACCATGCCCCCCAACCCCCATCGGTCCCCTGTGCAGCTCAGGGAGGGAGCAAGTGGGGTGGCACATGGAGGCTGTCAGTACAGACTGCCTGCATGTGTGTCCAGCTCTTACAGCCTGGATAACCCTTATCTCAGTGAAAGTGAAGATAGCAGCAGAACCCACCTTAGTTCATACCTACAAAATGCATAGAACACGCCTGACAAGTGTCAACACGATTATTATTTTTTTAAAGATTTATTTTATTGTTTTTGATAGATACAGAGACAGAGAGAAGGGGGAGGACCCAGAGCAGTCTCCATAGTTGTATGTCATCAATTTTCAACATGGTTTCATTCCACACAGGTGGGCAGGGGCTGCACAGGGTGGGAACTGGGCCAGGGACCTCCTGCATAGGAGGCATGCCCCCTTGAGTCAGGGGCCGAACTAGGGGGTGAAACTGAACTGGGGCCTCCCACATGGGAAGCACAGCACAGTTCAACATGTGGGTCCACACGGGCCGGGCCTGGGATTCGATCCTCGGTCCCCAGGGCTGCAAAGTGAGTGCTTAACCTGCTGAACCATTCTGGCTTCCCAACACTATTATTATTATATAAAAGCACCAATTATAACTAGAAATTGTGACACATAGAGAAGACAGGTAAGCTCCTCTTTCTGTAACACAGTTCCTAACTGATACAGGTGGTACTGTTGTTATATTTTTAAGATCTCTTTAAGACACAGTATAAGAGTGTGTGGTACATAGTAAGTGCTTAACAAACATTAGCTAATCTTAGGATAGTATGTTTTACAAGCACCCTGGGCACATTGCCATCCCCCAGACCCACCCAGTGACTCAGGTCAGATAGCCCTGTGGTTAACCTTGGGCTCTGCAGTCAGATGGACTAGGGTTCAAGTCTTCACTTCTCCAACCACTAGCTATGTGGTGTTGGGCAATTTACAAAACTTTTCTGTGCCTCACTTTCCCCATAATTTAAAATAGGGATAACAATAGTAACTCTTATAGGATTATTCTAAGAAATGAGATGATGAGTATTGGCATATAGTAAGTGCTTGATAAATGATAATGATTAAAGTTACAAAATCTAAGAATAGAGTTCATGTGCACTTATGTTGACGGCACTGTACATACACCTCAGTAAGGTTTCATAACCTTGGTATATCATTGTATCACAGCTGTGTTTGTGTTGATGTGTGGCTGTGTCTTGCTGAGTGGAGTTCATTATTGTTGCATGTTTTTGTGTGCCATCATAAGAATGTTGGGACTTGAACTAGAGCAACAAACAAACATTAAATTTGTTGTTAAACTTGGCAAGAGTGGAAGTGAAATCAGGGACATGTTAGTCCAAATTTATGGGGATAATGCCATGAAGAAAACAGCATTGTACACATGGATGAAATGTTTTTCTGAGTGGAGAGAAAGTGTCACTGATGAAGAGAGGTCAGGGCAGCCAGTAAACGAGCAGGACTGATGAAAACCTTGCAAAAATTTGTTGAATTGTGCATCAAAATTATTGGCTGACTGTGAGAAGCATAGCAGACCAAGTCAAGATTGATAGAGAAACAGTTAGGAAAATCTTAACTGAAAATCTTGGCATGAGAAAGGTGTGTGCACACATGGTCCCCAAGGAGCTCACTGATGAACAAAAGCAAAGAAGAGTCGAAGTTTGCCAAAAGCTTTTGGAGAGGCAAGACAGTGTTTTGGGCAGCGTTATCACTGGTGATGAAACATGGGTGTACCCATGTGACACTGAAACAAAGTGTCAAAATGCACAATGGAAGCCAGCCAATTCTCCATAACCAAGGTAGTTCCATCAGTTCAAATCAAGAGTCAAAACGATGTGGATAATCTTTTTTGATATCAGAGGGATTGGTCATTATGAATTTGCATTAGCTGGACAATCTGATGGCCATTCCAGAAAAAGAGTTTCAAAATTGCTTTGAAGGATGGACTAGGCACTGACATTGGTGCATAGCTTCCCAAGGGGAGTACTTCGAAGGTGACTGTAGTGCCATTCAGCAATGAGGTATGTAGCACTTTTTCTAGGATGAGTTCTCGAACTTAAATGTCAGACCTCGTATGAATACATCCATGGACACTGTCTTTATGGAAGGCATTGTTTAGGGGCTCAGGGTGGAGATCACCAATGTCAGGAGGAGGTGAATATGTGGAGGAAGGGACATCTGAGATCCAGGCCTCTCTCTTCTAGACTCAGGGTGTTAAAACTTTCCCTAGGGCTTCAGTATTCAAAGCCAATATGTTTATGCCTCCTTATTTTGTTTAATGAAGTCATCTGATTAAATCAACTTTATTAAAGGCCTACCATGTGCCACAGACAGGCCAAAATCTTTCATGCAGATTTGTTTGATTTTCAAACAGTATTCCACTTTACAGGTAAATAAATGAAGGCTCACATATGAGGGGGGACCCCAAAAAATGGGAATTTATGTATAAAACATGCTGGACTGTAGAGGCTACATTTTCCAAAAGGTGTCTCGGAGCCATTGAAAAGGAGCTGAGAGCTCTTAGTGCCCACCCTTTCTTTACATTATTTGGTTTGAATATTGGGGTTCTATTTGATTCATTCATTTATTCATTCAAAAAATATTAATTGAGGGGAAGTTGGGATGGCTCAGTGGGTTGAGCACTCATCTTGTAGCCCTGGGGTCCGAGGATCAAGACCCAGCCCTGCCTGTGTGGACCCATATACTGAGCTGGGGTGAGCTTCCCATGTGGAAGGGCCCCGGCCAGTTCCTGCCCTGTGACCCCCTGCCCACCAATGTGGAACAAAACTGTATCGAAAACTAATGTACAACTGTGGAGACTGCTCTGGGCCCTCCCCCTTCTCTGTTGTTTTTTTTCTCTCTCTCTGTCGAAAACAATAAAAAAATAAATTTTAGAAAAGAAAGAAATATTGATTGAGTATAGTCTGTGTTCTAGGCACAGTGCTAAAAGCTGGCGATGCAATGGGAAAGAAGACAAGCATTTCTATCACTTAGGAGCTTAGAGTTTAGCAAGAAAGCAGGTATTACACTAATAGTTCCACAAATAACTAAGAAATGACAGTTGTGTTAAGTGCTGCAAAGGAAAAATGCAGGATGTCATAAGAATATATATGAGAGGGGACCCAAAAAACCCCAGAATGTATTTATAAAATATTGTGTATTTATTCTTACATGTCTAAACTTCAGTCACCTTTAAAGCACTTTCCATTTGATGAAATACACCCATCAAGACACTTTTCCACTACTCAAAACAGTTTTCGAACTCACTGATTTTTATGCCTTATAGTGCTTCTGAGGTATTTTGTTTCACCTCTTCCACATCGGCAAAGCATTTCCCTTTAAGGACTTTTATCATCAAGGAAATAAAAATATGTGGTTTGGGGTGAGATTGGGTGAATAGGGAGGGTAGAGCACATGAATCATGTCATTTGAGGTCAAAAATTGCTGAACACTCAGCATGGTGTGGGCAAGTGCACTGTCAGGCTGCACGTCATTCATGTAAATCACACATCATGAAATGGGCAAACATGTTGAGTCTCCAAAAAAAATTCATTGAAGCCAAAAGCAACATCTTATGACAGCTGATATGCAGATGCAGATGGATTCCTAGACCACTGGCCTAGTGGGGCAAGTCTGTACTAGAAGGGTCTGCGGTGGTTGCCACTCATAAACATCTTCAGGTTGAGAGATTATTAGCAATGGAATGGGATACCCATGGGCAGTGTGTACACTCCCCATCTCTGTAACACAAGGATCATAGTTCAAGAAAAAAAACCAAAAACCACCATCTTTATTTATAGACTTAAATCTTACTAGGGCAAGGACTGTTTCTGTCTTGTTTACTTTCATCCCAGGACTTAGTCCAGGAAGTGGCATCTCATGTTTAATAAATATTTGCTGAATGAATACACAACTATAGAAATTTATAGCTATACAGATCTATTGTACTCTATCTCATCTGAGCCTGAAAACTACCCTGTGATGATAAGATCTCCATTTTAGGGCCAAGGAAACGTAAGGGAAATGAACATTTATCCTTGAAAATGTTCCATGTGCACTAGAGTAAAATGTATAGCCCTTTGTTGTAGGATGGAATGATCTGTAGATGTCAATTATGTCCATGTCCTGCAATGTATCATTTAAAGCTGCAATCTCCTTATTTATTTTCTGCTTGGATGATCTGTCCAATGTTGTCAGGGGGGTGTTTAGATCCCCTACTATAATTGTATTTTTGTCAATTTCTCCTTTTAGTTCTGTTAGTAGTTGCTTTATAAATTTTGGTGCTTCCTGATTCGGAGCATGTATATCGATGAGTGTGATGTTTTCTTGTTGTATTGTCCCTTTTATCAAGATGTAATGACCATCTTTATGTCTTATTATTTTTTTAATCCTGATGTCTTTTTCATCAGAAATCAGTATGGCCACTCCAGCTTTTCTCTGACTGCCATTTGCCTGGAGTATTGTTTTCCATCCTTTTACCCTGAGTCTATGTTTGTCCCTGTGGCTG
>PVKE010048344.1:0-11618 GCA_004027555.1 Craseonycteris thonglongyai | reverse complement strand
TATGTGTAATTGTCCTTTGCTTTTCAGTTTGATATAAGAAACATTTTCCATATTGCTAGATGGAGTTTATATCAGTGCCTTTTAATGGTTTATTATTTGATCGTGCAAGAAGTCTTTTTATTTTAGTTATTGGAGTTTTAGAGTCCTGTGTTACATGGGCTTCGGAGTTAGTAGCATATCAGCTACTTTACTAATGAGCGATGGAGTGACCTTAGCAAATGATCTAATGCTGAGGCTACTTCTTGTCTGTGGTTGTGGAGCACCTGAAACAGTGCTTCACTCCCTTCTCATCTTAATTCCTGCTGAACTGCCTCTTTCTTTCACTGGTGTGATTTTCCTGCATCTTACTTGTTAGGAACTTCTAAGATTCCTCGGGCTGTGTGTGGTTGTTTTTCTCATTCATAATTGGTTTCAGTCCTGACCTTCCCCACTTTAGTTTGGTTGGGGGTCAACTTGTATCATTGTCCATATATGGCCAAGTGAGATCCTCCTCCATCATAGAAAACAAACTGCCGAGTCCAGCCTGAATTCCTTTGTGTAATTAGATTAGAGTCTTTCTGTGGTTTGTTGGGTAGCTGTGGCTTTTTCTTTGTGAACATTCATTGTTGAAGGTTCAGTGTTTAGGACTGAGCCAGTGAAGCTGGGTGTAGGGGATATCTTCATCAAGAACCTTCTTTGTAGGGGAAAGCCGGGACGGCTCAGCGGGTTGAGCGCTCGCTTTGAGGCCACGAGGACCGGGGATCGAATCCCGGCTCCGGCCCAGGCAGGACCCACGTGCTGAACTGGGGAGTTCCCACAGTTCGGTTCTCTAACTGTCTCTGTCTCTGTCTCTCTCTCTATCTGTCAAGAGTAAAATAGAAATAAATATGCACTGAAGACAAAAAGATAATTTCTCTCTATAAATGTGAAAAGATAAAGAAAAAAAAAAAAACCTTCTTTGTGGTTGTAACATGTCTCTTCAGTCTTCAGAACATGGTCTTTAATCACATCTTGGGTCTACGAGGTGTTGGCAGTACTGCCAGTGAAACTAGGCAAGACACACATCAGTAGAGGCTGTGTCCTCCCATCTTGGTCTCAGAGAACATTTGTTTCCAGGGCCAGAAAAAGTGCCCAGATGAATAACAATGGGGGCTACAAGCTATGAAAATGTCTCTGGTTTTTGTTTTGCTTTAATTTAGACATGCATTCCTGTTTTTCTCCACTGTGTGCATTTGGGTGTTTTCATGGTGCTTTTGTGTGGCTTGGTGAGGGATAGTTCCAGGCTAGCTCCCGCTTTGGAGCCGCACGCCATGTGTGGTCCTGCTGAGGTTGCCTGCTTGCTGACTAGTAGTTGATCTCACCTATCTCAGCATTTCATTCCTATAGCAATGTAAATATCCTTATAAGCTTTTGTATTAACAAAAGAGCAGCAAAAAACAGAATCAAATCATTGTCCTTAACATTTGGTGTATTTAATTAGGATTACTTCTTTGTGGTCTGACAGTCCAACCACCTTGCCTCTGTGGATTCCTCTATTATATTTTGTAAATAGATTTTTAAAAAATATTTATTTTATTGTTTTTGACAGAGAGACAAAGACAGAGAGAAGGGGGAAGGCCCAGAGCAGTGTCCGTAGTTGTACGTCATAAGTTTGCAACCTGGTTTTGTTCCACACAGGTGGGCAGTGGGGCCATGCAGGTCAGGAACTGAACTGGGGGCCTCCCACATGGGGAGCACTCCCCAGTTCAGCATGTGGGTCCCCACGGGCCAGGGCTGGGATTCGATCCTCGGTCCCCAGGACTGCAAAGTAAGCGCTCAACCTGCTGAGCCATCCTGGCTTCCACTATAAATAGATTTTTTTTTTTTTCAGATTTATTTTTATTGTTTTTAATTATTTATTCATTTATTTATTTGACAGAGAGAGAGAGATACAAAGATAGAGAACTGAACTGGGGGCACTCCCCAGTTCAGCATATGGGTTCGCACGGGCCTGGGCTGGGATTCAATCCTTGGTCCCTGGCACTGCAAAGTGAGTGCTTAACCCACTGAGCCATCCCAGCTTCCCCTATAAATAGATTTTTAAAGTGAGTATAATTTGGTTGATTTGTAAAAGTGATTAAAAAAAGAACTCTTTAAGTTTGAACTTTAGCTCTAAAATTCTCTAGCTTTTGATGGGGCATCAGTCCCTTTGAGCTTTGGTTTTCTTATCTATAAAATAGGAATGATGCTAGTTCTCATTTCAGAGAGTTATTGCATGTTCACTAAGATAATATATGTGAAGGTGTTCCGTAAATTATAAAGCACTCCTCAGTGGTTGCTGGTTCAGTTTAATTAAAAATGCGTCATTCTGGAAAGGGTCTAAAGACAATTGGAGCTGTTTCAGGAGACTTTGAGGGAGGAATGGGTTGCAAATGTGGTAGCGAACAGAACAAAACTGAGATATCAAAATACTTTGCTTCTGTCCCCAATGTAGGGATTTACAGGTTACTATTGCTGCTGGGGTTACAGAGAAGCCTTTATTGAATGACAGAAAGTTCTCCCTTATGCAGTTTTGCTATCTTAAAATGCAGACCTGAGAAGACTTAAGTTTATTAACCACTCCTGGTCGAGTCTGTTAAGATTCCCTTGAGAGTTAATGATTTTGGTATAGTAAGGGCTATTAGAGTCTTTACTGGTGTAGCATTTCCCTTAAGTCGTTTTGTTTTCAATTCAGGTGTGAAGTTTAATTCAAATATTAGGAACATAGTAGACGTTCTGTTATCTGGTACTCAGGAAACCGGCACTCTGAAGCAGCTGGCCAAGTGTCTGTTGCTTGAGTTCCAGTTAACGAGAGTCTACTTTTTATCCAGCACCTTCCATCCTCATGGGTGCCGGTTCACTGAGAGTCTACTGTCCTTTGCTGTGACATTTTGTGGGAAATACTTTATGTTGGTTCTTTGATTCTTAATTGACAGAGGAAGCCTTTCTTCTTAACTTCCTTGTTATTTTTACAATAAACAGTACACTGAAACTACATCTTATCTATGTGTCCGAAGCATAAAAATTTCCACTTAAAAGTGATGGCAAACTGCATATAGACCTGAGCACTTTGTGGTGGGAACTGCTCAGTTACATACTAGTACAGGTGGTCTCTCTGAAACTTAAGGTTGCCCCGTCTGGCAGGGTGGGGGACTGAAGGCCATGACCTGACTCGTAGGATGCCCGGCTGCCCGACACTGTGTTCCGAGCACCTCAGGCATTTCAAAATGTAAAACAAATTGAAAGGGGTACTTTTCCCCCAAGTGTTTACCTTATCATTGTGTTTATTTTTAGGAATGCTTCTTACTGCCAATGAAACCCCCAAGATGGGCATCTATTACATTCCGGTAAGAATACAAATAGGAGTGTGATAAAAATAGGACGAGCAAAGACATTTTATTTTTAAACTGCATCTATTGAGGGACTTTGGGTCTGCATGTGGCTGTGTAAATTACACACTGTAGACTCACTTGTAGGTTCACTTTGCTTCCTGGAGCCAGTAAAACAATGCTTAGCCATTCTTTTATGGGAAACCATTTAATATCATGTTAAAATGGACATTAGAAATTAGTGTTTATTCTTTCGATTTACTTTTTTTTCCCCAAATATTTCAGAATCTTAAACTTTCAGCTATTAGTGACCAAGAGGTCAAATTCCAAAATAAAAGCCTATTACTCTTCTAGTCATCTCACTGTGCTTTGTTTCTCTTAAAAATAAGCTACACATAAAACAGACTGTCTTAGATTATGACATGAGCAATGATGACATGCAGTTTACAATCCTGTCCTCTTGTTGTTTCTTAAAGAATTCATTCTTACATATGCTGGAAGTTCCTCACCTTTACCTTTAGTTTATGGTAGGGAAGAAACCTTGGGAGAAACAGTCTCCTAGACAGAAAACCACATAGTACAAAGTTGGCATTAATTACATGACAGTCAGCAAACATCTCCCTTTTCTGAGATTTGGGGAGAAGAAAATGAACGGTAAGGGGTGTTGCAGATCAGAACTTTGGAGTGTAGAGCCCTCCATATTTACAGTCCGCCCCCAGCTATGAAAATTCTTCATGTTTATGATGGTTTCTTTATAATAGCTCAACCAGGTATGTACCTCTCCCCTGCCCCCAACCCCAAATGTATTCTGGTTGATGTTAACTTGCTTTGGTTTTAGGAAACCAGTTTGTTGTTGGAAGCACGTTGAGATGTTTCTTTTGGTTGATGGTAGAATGAAGGCCATTCAAACAAACAGCTCTTCCATTTTCCTAAGTTGTCATTTGTTCCTTTTCCCCAGTCTCTCACAAATACTGCTTTCATTTTTCCCTGTTAGTTTATCTATTTTTCCTTATCTTCATCTGTTCAATAAATATTGATTGATAGCATAAGTTGTGACAAGCAAAGTGCTATGTGCTGGCTATGTAACCCTTTCTTCAAGGAGTTTGTTAGGGAATAAAACAAGTAAGTAGTCGATTTCAGTTAAACATGAAGAATGCTATAACAACAAGGATGGATGCTGCAGGGCACGTGGGAGGGGAGACACTTAACTCTGTACGGGACTGGGGACTGGTGGGAAGTGTGGAGGAAACATAGAGGAATCTTCCAGAGGAATTGACTTCTAAGGAGGGACCGGAAGAATGGTTACCGGTATGTGTACTGGATGGACGGGGTTGGGTGGAGAAAGGGAGAAGGATCTTGGAAGTAGAGGGAACAGTGTGTGCAGAGATCAGGGAGAAAGGTATCCACATGAAGCATTGGAACAAGAGGTTTGAGGGTGAGATCAGGACTGCAGAGATGCTTGGCAGCCAGATTGCAAAGCTCTTGTAGGCCAGGTGTGGGGCTACAGGGCGGCAGTCCTGGAAAAGTTTTAAGGAGGAGTGGTAGGACCAAATTTGCATTTTGAAAGGATTATTTTGGCTGTGCCACAAGGAGAATGGATTAGATAGGATCTAATCCGGAGGCAACAACAACAGGCTGTAGCAATCTACTGGGGAGATGATGGCACCTGCAACGTACCTGGACCAGGCCTCCCGTTTTAGTAGTTTGGGCTTTTGGAGTTCTGGGATAATTTGAGAGAAGTCTGATCTGGCAGGCAATAATTTCAGAGTTGCCAGATGGCACATCTCAGAGGAGTTTGTTGATGGAGACTTGTCTAGTTCCCAAGAAATGCCTTCCCTCATCCAGCACTGCGTGGTTGCCCAGTGTCAGCCCCTTGGGAAGTGTTGTCAAGAGGCAGAGTAAATCAGCTTGCCCCCAACCTCATTCTGGGAGAGGTCTCTTCATCTTCCTCCTAGGAGTGCTTGCTATGTTTTGATCTTCAGCAACTGCCCATAAGATGCTTATGTCTCAAATTGTAGAACCTTTCCCTATGTCACAACTGTCAAATCAAGCAGTAGGAAGGTGAGAGCATTCTAAGACAGAGCAAGGAGGGCCGCATTGGGCAGTCAGCTTCACAGATGAGGACCCACAGTCCAGAGAGCCCTTGGTGTGTATATGGGGGCAGGGGCTGGATGCTTTTGTAGTGAGGCCGTCTTATTGGCTGGGGCTTAGATGGCAGTGATGGGGCTAGAATTGGAAGGATTGTTAAGGTTGTAAGATAGGCTTGGTAATGAATTAGATGTGAGTAGGAAGGAGAAGAAAGAACCAAAGATGACAGCCCAGTTTCTGCTTGGGTGTATATGTAGACGAGGAGGTCAGTCACGATGTCCAGGAAGATAAAAGGGAGGATTAAAAATTTTCCCTTTGGTATCACACTCTGCATTTTATAAAATGAGCTTTTTTTTTTTTTTTTAAATGAGCTTTAAAAGGATCAAACACAGCTTTTTTGATTATGCAAACAGTATATGCATATTCCTATTTATTCCAAGTGTTAAGAATATTTAAGAAAATAAAGATCACCCATTCTCCCTTGATATTAGTAAGCACTGCTAATATTTGGATGCACTATCATTCAGTTATGCTTATAATGTTATGTGAGCAAAGTCATAGTTAATATACAAATTTGAATTCTGATTTCTTGAGTTAACCTAGGAATACTAATTTTAAGGCATTAAAATTACTTAAAATATTTTCAGTTATCTCTATTGTAGAATCTTAGAATTGTAGGAAACCCGTTATTTGCTTCCGATTCTCTGGGTCTATTTCTCCAGATGGATTTTATGTTCCAAGTAATAGGGACTTTAATTAGCATGCACGAGTGGGGCTGGATGCTAGGCAGGTAGTAAGAAACTGCTTTTTGACATATGTTAACTTATCTTATAAGACTCTAATTTCAACTTTCTAATTCAGATTTAACAGAAAACTGAAAAAATCCCCAGAGACAACTCCCAGGTGACTGTGCATGTGGGGAAAGTGAGAGCATAAGTTATTCTTGCTTAGCTAAGCACTATGCTGCAACTTGTCCTTGAGTGTTCCTTCCTGACCTACCTTCTTGCCCTGCTGCCTCACCCTCAGGTGTCATAGTGCCACTGTCTTTACTTGGAACCTGCTCTTTGTAATACTCTTTCAAAGCAGAGAGAGCCCAGGGGTCTGAAAGCCTGCCATTTTTCGTAAGATTTTATCAGACTTACCAGGCTGATATTTGGCACAAAGGTTTATTTGAGGCCTACAGAACCAGAGAAGTGTATATTTAATATGTGATTCATGCCAAATATAGGAGGCTTGGGCTGTGATTTGTATTGACATCTTATAAATCAGGTATGAAAACTTTTTCCTCCCCTTTGGGGTTGTGCTAAAAATGAAGACAACATATAATGTTCTTTAGCTTGTTAATTTTTGCCTCTCTGTCTGGTACCATCTTTCTTGAATACTTGAACTCTTTATGGATTAAATGCGATTCCTGATCGTCACATTCTGTGCCACTTGCATATCCCCATAACTAATGAGCCTTCTGTGACCAGATAGGTTTTCTCCAGCTCTTTTCCCATTTTCTCAGTGCTCTCCTGTTTTCCCTCCTCAGAGACCAGGATCCGCTATTTTGTTTGTTTGTTTGTTTGCTTTTTAAATTCCAGGGCCTAATTCAACTGCAGCTCCTGAGACTAATGCCAGAAATTGTTTTTCAAGTTTGGTTTTCCCCAGGAACGTAATTTAATCTTAGGTTGGTTCTTTATAACTAACATCATTGGCAACTATGTGGACTCCAGAGGGACTCCAAGTCCCCTTGGTACCCAACCCAAAACCTAGCCAGTGTGGTTAGTATTGTTTTTGCAGGAAATGTTCTGAGTCTGAGCCCCCCGTGTATCAGCAAGCTCCTGAAACCACTTACTGCTGGATAAGTGATTGCTTGTATACTTGATAATATACAGGGGGTGCCAAAAAATGTGTACATATTTTAAGAAAGGATAAAAACTGCATTAAAATTGTAAACATATATACCAGTAACGAAAGATAAATACAGGTCACTTTTGACTGCTGCAGTTACAAGAGGAGCTCAAGGTGGTGACCATCAACATCCAGACATTTCTGATAACGGGGAACTACTGCTTGAGCAACACTGACCCAAGTGTCCACTTGTGTCAGTGTGCTGCCATTTCAGTTGACCATGTGTCTCAAACTCATCATGAATGCGTGCAGTTGTTAGGCATGTTGGAGGTTCTCTTGCATAATCACACCTTTATTGTCATTGTACTTCCACAACATTCTTGAATTTCAAATACTACTTAATGGTCTTGTGCTTCTCAAATGACAACTGTACTTCTGCATGTCTCATGGTGATGCTGGCATTCATTTGATGAACACCATGTTTTGAGCAAACGTCATACTACACATTGCTACCATAATTCAATTCAATTTTGAAAAGTAATAATGCATAGATAACATCTCTGAAAATGTGTATACATTTCTTTTGGCACCCTTGGTATATGCCAGAATATAATTTTTACACAGTAAGATAAGGATCAGTTCCTTTGCTCTGATAATATGTTGTAATCAGCCAGGTCAGAATAATCTTGGTGTGATGCAATCATTGTGTTTGGGAACACTGCCAGATTTCCCAAAGTAATGCCTTGTCCAAAGATGTAATGGTGATTCTGTTAAGAGGCTAACCTCTTTCCTAGGAAAATACAACAGGAGAATATGAAAGTAAGGATATTTGGCTTTTGTTGGAATTTGCCCAAAAGTTGGTTTGCATCAAAGGTAGGATGGACTTAACCTGTTTTAAAAATTGGAAACAATACCTTTGTTTTACTTCGTGTGTGCGTGTGTGTACACGTGTACACCTGTGCTTTTAAGCTGGCGTTTCAGGAAGTGCTGTGTATGTTTCTCCCTAAGAGTTGGGTTTGAATCTAGGCCATGTTTGGTCTAGTTAATCCATTTCCATTCAAAGCCTATACTGAAGACTCCTATGTTTACTAATTTGATAGGAGAGCTCTTTAACCCACTAGTGATGTAGAAAAAGCCCTGAATATATTGTTGTCCATGTAGAATCCAGAGTGATAGTCACATTTTCATCTAAAATGCCCATTTAAACAGAGAGCTCTTAGAAATAGTGACAGAAGTAACTTCGTTAGAATTCCTATTTTATAATGCCAACAGCAACATATTCTCTTGGTTTAAGGAGGTAGTGCCAGATGCAAAGAAAGCTACCCCCTAGGGAACTTGCCAGCATACAAAGGATATACAAGATGGAACATAAACTGAACAAGTAGCTGCTGTAGTGTTTTTATAATACACTAAAGGATTTTTCAACATACTATAAAGAATAGGAGAAGCTTTTGAAACACAGAACATTAGAGCAGGAAGGGGAATTTGAGGTCATCTAGTCTAACCCCCTAATTTATAGCTGAGGAATCAAGTTATTTGTTCAAGGTCAGATGACAAGTTGGTGGTGGAGCTGGGTCTAGAAGGCATTTTTTCTCTGACCTAAATTTGAATACTAGCTTTGCCCCTTATATATTTGTGAGCTTGAATGAGTTACTTACCTTGTCTGAGCCTCAGTTTCTTGAACAACAAAAGAGGAATGATGTTGTAAAGCAGTTGTGTGCAGTGAATCTGCTTTTCAGTCATTTATCATGGTACCTAGTCTATGGTAGATGTTCATCTGATTATTGCGCTTATACTTTCTTGCAATGAGCAACATTCAAAGGGTCCAAGGCAAAGAGTATTTAACATTATGTGGACATGGACCTTATGTAGCTTTTAGAAGGAATCTGATACTGAACAAAATAAAGATACACTGAAAAGGCTGCGACAAAATCACCAGAGAGAGTAAGGAAAACAATTTCAGAAACACAATATGGGATTGTTTAGTCTATTACAGAACATATACAATGTAGGTTGAGAAAGAATTATTGAATGCCATTGGTTTAGCTGTTAATTATTGAAACAGAAAGCAGTGATGAAATCTGGTTGCCAAAGTAAGAAATCTGACTTTTAAAAGTGGAGTCCCTTCCCCTCCTTTATAAAATATCATCAAAGCACAGTTTTTATCGAAAATGGCAAATAATGACAAGTAAAAGGAAACTGAAACACCTTTCTGCCACCCAAAAGGCCATGTTTTTTCCATTGTTTTAATCAGAAACGTTGTTAATATGGTTTTATATCTTGCTTTTTTCCCACTTAATTAATGTTCCCCATGTTATGAATTTTACAGATCTTTAAAAAGCGGGTTTTATATGTGAATATAAAATTAACATAGTTATTTTTAAATGTTTAAATATTAGAAAAGAAATGAAAACACCAACTGTAGTCTTATTGGTCAGGCATTCTTTCTAATACTTTTGTTATGCTTTCTTTGCACTTGGGAATATTGTAATAACTTGATTAGATTTACACTGAAGGCCTATAATTAAGTTCATGTAGCTTACATCAATTTAAGTAGAAGTCCTTCAAGGTATTTCGGACTAGAAAGAGGTGCCTAAGCAAGCGAGTGCACTTGCTTCTATGTGGCCACCCAGCACCCATTCAGCTGGGTGGGCGTGTGTCCTGCACTAAACTTGAGGCGGGAGGGCCTTGCTCCATTCAGAGAGTTCAGCCCTAATGGCTAAAGCATTCACTATGTGTTACCAGTTACCTTCCCTCCTTTGCATTTAGGGGAAGGTCTGGTTATGTGTCATTCCTGAGAGAATTGAGAAAGCAGTCGTATAATTATTTTTCATTTGGAAAAGGCTGCTTGAATCTGTTGATTTCTTCAAAAGATGTTTGTCACCAGTACCTCTCATGGCATTACCACACTGAGTGTGATCATGACAATTTAAGACACGGGTATTTTGGTCTGACAAGGCCACTAGATGCAAGTCATTCACGGTATCTATCCTATCCCAACACCTGAGGAAAATGAGTGTTTTTTGAAGGACACCTGGAAGGGATTTAAGTTTAATTTAGTTTTACCCCCTTTAGTCTTACCTGCTTGACTTTAGAACCTGATCTTCATGTAGAAGTGTACACCAATGAAATTCAGCTTCAGAGATGTTAAGTGCAATGGTTAGAAGAAGGGAAAATATTTTTTAAATTCAGTGAGCAAATTCAGAATGGGCAGGATAGAGCTTAGCAGCAGCATCTGTGAAAAAAAGATCTGGGTGTTTTATTCAGCTCTTAGTCAAAGGAATAAATACTATGCAGAACGTTGACAAGTAGTTGATTCTACATGTAAACGGGGGTGGGGAAGGACAAGGTGCTTCAATGAAGGGTTGATTCTGGGGCTTTTGATTGGTGAACGCTCATCGAAAAATATTTTGCAGGGTAAGGGTCACAAAATGCTCAGAAAAGAGTTCAGGAATTTGTTATCAGGCACAGTGTGGAGAATGTGCTTTTAGGGTGTAGAAAATGAGTAAGATCCTGAAAGAAAGCCACCTTATGTAGGGTAAAGAAAGTGATGGGCCATTGGATTGAAGGAGAGAATTCTTGGTGTTGAGAGTGAGGGAAGAGCCATCAGAATATGGGACGGAGTGAAGGAAGGACTGACCCTTCAGAACTTCTAAAAGGGAGAAGACAACTTTGAATGAAAAACATAATTCACTTTAAATTGAGTTCAACTTTGAGTTTAAATGTCTTAGATGTATCAATTCATAATAATGCTAATGGGACATATGCTTAATCTTTTTCTCAAAAAAAAAAAAGCACTTTAAAGATTTATTTTATTGATTTTTTTGACAGAGAGAAACAGAGACAGACAGAAGGGGGAGGGCCCAAAGCAGTCTCCACAGTTGACCTTAGTTTTCCATATACAGTGTTCCCTCGCCACTTCGCGCTTCATGTTTTGAGGCTTCAGTGCTTCGCGGGTTTCCCCAAAATATTCATCAAAAAATAAAAATGAAAAACTACAACCATGTCGGCAGCCACATGGCGGATAGGAGCGTTGTTTCATGTGGATGCGCGCAAGAGAAGGATCCCTGCATATCAAACAAAGAGATGAGTTGACTCAGAGTCCATCCCACGGGCTCTCATAAAGGTGCGTGATGGGTTTCCGGTGCGACATCGACCAATGAGAGGCCGAGTGGATTGATCCCTGTGAGTTGATTGTCTGAGCATCATCGCAGCCTCACCTATCATCTTCTCTTGTGGTATCTCGCCAGTCTTGTCCATGATGTTGACTGTCTCGCATACTGTATTTTAGTGTTGTGTTGGCGATCACTTGTTTTGTTTAAGTGATCACTTTTTTTATTTTTATTTATTTTTTTTATTTATTTATTTATT